>DWAV01000873.1:0-15954 GCA_018231305.1 Noctuana lactifera
AAAGTCTAAAGATATTCTGTATTTAAAGTCATTCTGTCACACTTACCATTTAAAGTCATAGAGTCGTATGGCTCGGTCTGCAGGGGTTCCCGATAAATGATAGGCTCCATACCACTGAAGTCTGCCACTGTACCGGAGTACAGTTCACTATCTGGAAAATTAAATATACAACTCACTGCAGTACTTTTTTCGAGTACATTACAACTAAAGTAGAAATCGATCGTTAAATAACTTTGAATAAGCATATTTTAGTCTGTTACTATTACGCCCATTAGGTACAGGACAGGATATTTCGGTTCCAAACTAAAAAATCTAAAATTCAAATGCGTAGATACTCGTAGCTGCGTTACAAATTACTTGCTACGTGCTACGCTCCACTGAATATTAAAATTTGCCGTAGCGCGTAGCATGTCTTTAAAGTTCAAAATCTCATAATCATTATTGTTCTTACGCGACCTCAGCAAAGGTTTTTCGTGACGATTTTTACTGTTACCTTAAACACAAGTTTCATGTAAATCATTGTAATTTATAGTATCAGCATTTACTTTACACTAAATAGGTTTCTCTAAGGGTGATTTACTACTAATGATGCCTTTAGAAAGTTTGTCTTCTGTGTTTCATTGAATCAATGAGTATTATAAATGTTTACGTTCCCGTTATGGGGATATGGCTAATGGGGACAACGGAAATACACATAATGAATTATAGGTAATGTTACGTACTTCAAGTCCGTCTGTTTCGTTGTCAAATTAGCCTTAGGGGAAGTCTGGTTGCGAACCAATAATCCAATACGCACGCTCAGTAATACAGCGCGTAGCAAGCCATTGATCTTACGTGACTGGAATGCAACTGAGTGCCGACTTAATTATCGTATTCAAATTTGGATTGTCGGTTTCAGGTGATTGTGATCTGTGTGTGTCAAGTGTCTGTTAAATTTTTTCTTTAATTTCTAAAAAGTGAAAAATGGAGAAGGTAACTTAATGGGGAAGCGTTAATTTAAATATAGGTACTTTTATAAACTCTAGTGAATGGAATAAAAGGGATCTCATATGTTAATTTTATCTCACATTTAAAAGTTTATCAATAATCCATCTTATATCCCATTGCCTAATTTACGTTAACTGCATGTGCTATGTGTCATTTGTCATCAATTGTTTTGAATAAAAAAAAAACATTCTTATTGTTCATATAAAATATACAAAAGGGTTGCGCTTTGACAGTTAATAAAACGTATCTAAGTAGACAGGCTAGTCATATACCCTTATACCCTATTGTACATGTATGTAACACAAGACTGTAACGCAATGCAGTACAGGCGATTCCTTACAAAGCAGCGTACACAAAATTTGAATGTGTACGTACAATGTAGTACAAAAACGCATCGCATTGCAGTACAGGCATTGCGGATGCTAAGACCGGCTGGTCCCCTGGGCGTCGCTCTCCTTAATTGGACCAGATCAATAGAAGATAACTAACCGTGTCCATGTAATGGACGCTACTGCTCTACTACACGTAGGTGTGTGTGTGATTAGTAGAGTATGTGCGCTATGTGCAGTGCAGTTAATTGTGATATGGATAGTGTTGCTATTATATACCAAACTCTACTAGGCGTTCGAGAAGTTTATTTTAGAAAGTTAATTAGCAGATCTCCGTTTACAATTAATTTTAAGGAGTTTATACAGTTTAGAAAATAAATTGAAGTAAATAGGGCGAAGTACCTACTGGTAGCAGCGTAAGAACAATCATTATTAAAATATTGCATTGCACACAAAAACCCCATTTTATATTATTATTCGTTCGAGTTAAAAATGAAATAATTAATTATATTAATAATCCAGTTTGTTATAAATATACCGACAAAAAGGTATGTATGTTTTATTAAAAAAAAACTCTGTGACAAAACAATTTAAATAGTTAAATAAAAATTATATATTTGGTGGGTATTTGGTTTAAGTATACTTATAAAGTCGAAAATTTCTGCCACTTCTTAATAATATATTACTGAAACTCCAAGACACGCCAAAACTAATACCACACTGGTCTGACTTTCACTAACTCCAGTCATGTTTAGGACATGAAACATAAATTGAGTCCTCACACAATGATATTCGGGTCACGTAAAGCCGATGGCATGTTACGCGCAGTATTAGTGATCGTGAGTATTGAATTATTCGCGTGGCGAATGGCTGTGCTCGGAGCTTTATTTTACACTAGCTGTGCCACGCGGTTTCACCCGCGTTAAGAACATAGCGTAATGCTTGATAACCTCATGAATGTAGCTATCATATAGAAAAAGAATTATTCAAATCGTTTCGGAGCCTATTCGATACAAACAAACAATCAAATCTTTCCTCTTCATAATATTAAGTATAGATTACGGTCGTTACAGATTACTCAGAATCTTTGTTGCATTATTTAGGCTGTTGAGTCGCTGTACGAGTATAGTATTTATATATTTAAATAACGCTTTACACTCACAGCACATGGTACCCGCGTGGGTATCATGGAAACAGACACAGACAATTACATAAACACCCAGACCGGGTACGGAAATTTAAATTCATCATTTAAATTTATGCCCAGCCGGGAGTCAAACCCGGGACCCTTTAAATGGCGGACAAGCATGATAACAACTAGACCTCACGGATCGTCTATTTTGCTAATAAATATAATTACATTACAATAAGTAAGTATTGCATTACAAAATTAGAGTGAAATCGTTTAGATTTTCTACTCAAAATATCTCAATCTGAAAAACTACTTATATCGGTCTACTTTTAATAAACACCACGGAAGTTAGAAACGAAATGCCAAAAAAGTAATGTTAGATTAGGGAAAGTTATTTTAAAATGTATGCACATTGAGTAGATAGAGTAAAGAGAATCACTGGTAACATTTATGCAACAAAATCTCTACTATAACCCATCTGATTATTTAAACGATGTGTACCTTGTTAATTGGCCGTGCACATTATTTTCGAACATTAATTTAGCGAATTGAGCGATCGAAGCTCGTACAACGGTCGTACAATTAACATTTTCATATTAACGGTGCTAATACAAACAAGCATTTATTATCACGCGGTGTCTAGCGGCGTAATTATATTTACGGGAATGTCTCGTTTCTGCTCCTCTACAAGTACAGTTGATATATTGGCGAGAACTTGCAAGGGGATGCGTTAACGTAAAGAAAATTGTACAAAGGGAGCCAGATAATTGATGAGATGTTTGTTGCTGTTGCACAAGTGTTTAGTTTTGGGAGAAACCAATACAAACTAAACTACTGTCCAAATAATGATACAGTGAAAGGCCAATGAGGATAGAAGCGGCAACGTTTCATAATGGAAATTCAAGGCCGGAGTCCCCCATTTCGTATGTTATGGTGCCATTAAAAAGGGTCTCTTTGAAGTGTTATTACATTACAATAAAGTTGACGTTTCCACTTATTTGAATACCTCCGCAAACATTAGACACGTCGACAGATACAGTCAACCGTCAAAGAGGTAACTTTATATACTCACCAATATACTGTCCACAAGAATCAATACAATTACGAAATCTTGTCGCAAACAAACACGAAAACTTGTTCTGAGTCGTTAAAATAAACCGTTTTTTTCTAACAAAGGTAAGATAATTATGTTTGTTTGTTTAGGATAATCTTTTTCTATCCAACTTTTTACTTGTAAGTACACAAGAAGGGTCTATAGTTGAGGAGGAAAACACACGTGACTTGCGGTAAGGAAAATCCTATTAACCAAATAAACTTACTTCTATATTCCAAGATGTTACGCTGAGTTCTTTACTATTCCCGACATCTTTTTACATTACCTTATCTTATGTAAGGGAATTTTTGTAAAAGCCTACCAAAAATAAGGATTTATCAAGTAACTAATTAATGAGAGAAGTGCTCTGTACGCAATAAAATGTTGATATAAATGTAAAAAAAGAAATGAAACTCCATAACGACGTCCTTTTTGTACATTATTCAACAAATCTTCACCGTCTAAGTATAAAATCTACTTTAACGGAGTCACTCGTCCCAACAACAAATCGTTTTGCTTTTAAATTTTACCCTCATTACCTTAACGCGTATAGCGGCGTTATATACGTAGAACTTAACATTATGTGTAAGAGTCACGTTATAAAATGTACTAGCATTCCTATTCTTCGGGGTCCCTTTCAACGCAACAATGAGTGGCTATTGTACGTCACTAGACTGTGAAAGTGGGCTCAATCGATATGAAAAAGATTTCTCTTTCCCTAATTTCCCGACAGTGGAACGACTCCGGTGCTCGCCGGATCGCATATGCGTCCTCGGCATTGTATGGACCTACTGAATTTAACGGGGTGTTTGATTAGAGCTCGCCTTTTGTCATCCCTACATTATATTTTTCTGTACCCGATGAACTGGTATCTTCGTGGATTCACAAGTGACAATATTGTCTTAATGAGAAATAAAGATCTTTAAACCCAATTTTGTTTTTGCATGTAAAATTTAGTACGTGTAGCCCACGCCGCTTGTTATGTGGTATCTGCGACCCATAAATATCCATTTTCAACCATTTTTTGTACGTTTGAGTAGTAAACGAGCATTTAGGCCAACTGATTTTATGTGGTCACTGCAAAAGATTACTCAAACTGCCATTCAGATACCAGTGATAGATCATTACTAGAGATACAAACAGCAATATACGTAGGTACGTGTTATTTATTTAGTATACTTTATTTATAAAGAAACGAGAGTGGAACTGTCGCGATCTTTAATCAATATTTTTTTACATCATGTTATTTTAGGCTTTAGATTTTCAGAGAATCGCGTTTCTTGTCACGCTTCCAGCGTTCAATTGATTTAAAAGCGATTTTAATTCCAAGTTAAAATAAAAAACTGACCGCGTATCGTTCATATTTTTCTACGTATCGAGAGAGAGAATCCATTCGTATTGATTTCCATGAATTGTGATAGTGAATCGCCTTACGTCGAACTAAATCGTTCAACTCATCCGTTTGTTTTCGTCCGAGCATTTCAGGCTTAGGTTCGCTTGCAATCGGTTTCCAATACCATCCGATACTAGTAACCCTGCTCCGTTTTATTCCTAGAATAATTATTAAAACATACATTGTATTGTTCAATAAAAATTCAAGATATTACGAAAGTCGATACTGTATGACTTTCATTCTTATGTAAATACGTTATAATGAATATAAACAATTTTATTTACTTATTTATAGGTCACGCAGTTTATTCAGGTTGCAAACTTTAGTTTGCAGCATGAATTTGTCACGTACAAACATACCTACTACACGTAGCATCTAATTGGTATTAGCACTGCGCTGTTACCTCCCGTAGTCGGGTTCCATTAGTGGTCAAATTAGTGCACATCGGCTATTGCACCAATGGATCAGCTAAATAGCTCCATCTGGATGGATTAACGCATACGTGCTGATTTATACTGGTGCTTAAGTTTTAAATGGGGGAAAATGTTGATGAAAATAGTTTATTTATAGAAACAACAGGTACCGTTGAATAGGTAACGTTAGATTGAGACGTGCAATTAGTTTTTTTCATTCAAAACTCAACTCAATGGATTTGTATCAATTAATCGTTTCAATATCATTGACGCAATGTCAAATAATGAAATCGCGTTTTAATATATCTATACATATGAAATCTTTGTCCTGAATGATTGACTGACTGACAGAACAACGCAAAGCCTAAACTGTTGATCGTAGAGACCTATAATCTAAAAATCCCTAAGAGGGTGAAAGACGGGGGCAAAATTTGAATGGGATAACGTGATTTGATCCAGTTAATTATGAAATCCACGCGGACGAAGCAGCGGGCATAAGCTAGTCAATGTATATAATCCAATAGAACCGAACGAGGGAAGCGAAAGCATCAAGTTAATTAATTTATTTATTATGTTTAAACGATTTCCGAATATTTGGTACGTAGGTTATTATTAAATCCTGTCAACTGGGAAGTCAACAAAGCTTCAGTGGATACTAGGATTATGTACACGCTCCATTGTGACGAAATTTAATAACCAAGAAGATAGTATCATCTTTTTGTTAAATCCCTCTTTTGTGTTCGCGATTCAATTAGAAAAAATACTTTAGTTACAAAGGCAAGTGAGCACAAAGCTTTATCCCGTTTGTCATCGTTAGACTTCATAGAAATGCAATTGTCGACACAAATTTTACTTTAAACACCTTAAAGACTACTGTTTTTTGTATTTTCTGACCGTCAATAGTAAAAAGAGGTAATAAATAGCATTTGACGGTTTTTAAAAAATATTTACAAAACACAATCTGTCTCGCTCACCCAAAGCACGCTTCAGAACCCGGCCTTCCACACTTCTCATTCAGTTCACTTCTCATTCAGTTACTGCCCGTCATTATATTTACAAACCACAATGATAATTTATTAATGACAGCACGATGATTCCTTCAGCTGTCCATAAATATTAGCATTTTTCTTCTCTCTCATTTGGCTTTCAATTCTCTTTCAATCAAATCCCCGCCTTAACAGTTTTACTTTAAACAATAATATGAAAAAAAGTGTTACTTACCAGCATAAACAGCTGTTGAATTATGTTCAGGGTCGTAAGGACAGACCGCCTGGCCTGACTTCTCCTTCTCCATGTGGTAGGAGTCCCGCTGTACACTGTATTCCCTGCAGAACGGCTTGAAGCTGTTCGTCCCGCAGACCAGTAGCCTTCCTGGGCTTAGCGACACCAAGACTCTGATGTAGTTCTGGCAGCTCTCCTGGAAATGAAAGGACCTAGGTTAGTCATATTATACATAGATGGCAAATATTTAAAAATAAAATAAAAAAAGGCATTACACTAGGGAAAGTGCTGTGGGTATGCCATGGACACACAAAAACACCCAGATCGGGTGATTATGCCCCGTCGGGAATCGAACTCAGGACTCGGAACGTAACATCGTGGAAAAGCGCCGTGGAAAAATAGAAATGGTGAATTTCATATTGGAATTAGTTAATTCTGTGTGTGTCCGTCTATAATAGGTACTGTGTAGACATCTGAGATAACATTTGCATTTCCATACACTTCTAGGTATCCATTCAGTAATCCTATTTCGATTGAGTGGGTCCTGTACAAGCCGATTGAGCCTACATATGTATGTAGTATGAGCCTTCATGTGAAGAAATGTGTGGGTGCAAATCCTACTTGACACTAGTGACAATCACAAACAATTCAAACATGATACTAGGATATATCCACCAAGTAATCAGTAATTTTTTTTTGGTATATTTAGAGCTCATACTGATTCTAAATCTTTAGGCAATAGGTTCTGCCGTAATAGCGTGACCCAACTCTACCATGCCTTCAACCCTTTTTATGTCCCACTGCTGGAAGTGCTGGACACGGGTCTCTCCCCACAACCGTGGAAGGCCTGGAGCATACTCCATCACGCTGCTCCAACACGGATGGGTGGAGATACGGGTTAGAGGCCAATCCGTGTTGGATGTTGTCATACCTTTCTAAGGGCCTCCGACCAAGTTTAACGACTGTCATCTGGCGATTACAATGCAAGCGCGCATGAAATTTGCCACTTGCGGTCACCCTTAACGGCTTAATAATGTGATCGTTTGCAATCCACATTACCAGCCTATTCTACCATGATTGTATAAAATTATTTGGTTCTGAAGACAGGTATTGGTGTAAAGGGGATCGTGGACACAAATGGATCTTTTCGAAACATCAATTCAATGTCTAGTTTTAATCAAGGTGTCACATGATACAATCGTTTGACATGCGCGATGTTAGCAGCATGTGAAATTGACACTGCTTATCCGTAGGCTGTAATTGTATGGCAACATGGGCGTTTCGGGGATTACCATGTCAAGCCACCCTTTGAATTGTAATCCATACAATGAAGATTCCATCATAATCTGTATCATACCTATCAGTGAATACACCGAAATTAACAGAAACAGACACAGAGATTTTACATAGTATGAAACAATAAAAAAAACGGTTAACTGACTTGCTAACTTCACTTGTGGAAGCTGTCAGGCTAAAGCTATACTCCATAATTTCTTAGTATAATTTGTAATTTATAAACTTGATTTTAAAGGTACGCCGAGAGTTTTTTCCGCCAGCTTTTTTCTTCCGGCCTACCTTAGTTAAAAGGGCGCTTAAAGCCGATGTAGATACCGTATTATTTAACGTTTAAAATTGCTTACGTATGACGTCATACGTTTTACTGTAAGAAGTATGAAAGTGTTACGTTTTTGAGCTCATCAAAAGTAAGTAGTAGTAGGCCGAACCCCTATGTCTTTATTCCGAGAGTCGAAGTCTTGCGAGCAATCATGTGGTCTACTGTACAGGTACCTATGTATAGCACACCATACAAATAAAGAATAATTAAACGTATAAATATATTATTACAAAGTGCGAGAGATAATCTATTTTACAATTGAAATTGTAGTTGCTCGTTTACTGTAATTACCGCCAATGAAATGATAAATTCTCTTTATGTGATAATTTTTAATCCTTTTGACCATTAATTGGATGTATTGATGCCAAAGTCGCTAATTGAAAAATGTTTTCTACAATTATGTTATTTGCTACTGTTTAATGCAGTATTAATTCAGTAATGCAATGAGATTACATTAACTTGGCAGTACGAGTTAAATACCTTATTAATTTAAGTTTGAATATTGTAAAAAAAACCATTTGATTATTTTATCAATTAAATTACAGGCAAAGCAAAAAGGCAGATTAATATGATTCCTTGTTTGGTTTTACTGAAAAGACGCTATTCATTTAACAAATTCTATTTACTTAGATAAAAATCGACTAAATTAGATATTTTCTTAATTTAATTAAATTAGAGAAAACTAAACTAAACTAGTTCCTAATTTTTAAAAATATTTGTTTCGTCAGATACCTACATAACCTACTGCAACTTGATGTATAACAATAAATATTAGGTACTATATATTACACCGTTTAGAAAGAACGTTAATATAAAATTAATACAAAGTAGATATTGTGGGACCAGTGCTGCTAATTTTCATTGCTATCCATTTTTTGGAGCAGAACACGCAATATATTATATTAAAAAGCCTTTTTGTCAGAGAAGCTTTTTACTCGTATATTATGCACATGTAGTTAGTGCCAAGACAAACGTTTAGGAGACAATGTAGACTCTTCAAGGAAGCGTGTCAGTCGACTTCCCCTCCCTTTGTGCGGATTGTCTCTATGAATTATATGTAAATTAGGGTACGTGGCCTAAAAAGAAAAACAGCGTTCACCTACATCAAGAAACAAAACTGTGTCGTCACGTTGGCACATTAAGGGGCAGAATAAATTAAGGTGAGGGTGAAGCGAGCCTCATATGTAAATGAAACGAGTGATAATGCCGCAAACAAATCGCTCAAAGCTATGCCTGGAATCTTGTGCCAGGGTTTTGAGTAGACGAATGTATTTTTAGTACAAATTTTCGGCTGGCCAATAGAACTCGGTGTATGAGGTGTTTTCTTTCTATATCCTCTGACTGAACTATGCCTTCAACCTTTTTATGTCCCACTGCTGGGCCACGTGCACGTCTCTCCGCACAACCGGGGAAGGCATGGAGCATTTTTTCAAAAAGGTATTCGACCAGAATCATGAATTACATTCAAATTCGTGAAAAGCGTCCGACGTTTATGTTGAACGGAACTGTTTTTCAATTAGCAACGCAAATACACCCAAACAAAACTCTGTGAACTTTTAGTGGCGCTGGAATTGGAAACTTGCACAGAACACTATAAAATACCCAATAGACAACAACGGAATACAGGTTCTGAACACGAGCGTTCTAAAAGACAAACGCTGTTCGACATTACGGAATTCTATTTCGAATTCGTCGTCGAGTATTTGCCGGTGTTCGAAAGTTGTAACCCGCTGGTCAAATACTGTAACAAGTGCAGGGAGTGGATGCGAAATGGGTAGAGCGGACGTTTCGTCGTAGCAATGGGCTATGTTCGAACCTTAACTAGAAAGTCGTCCATTTTCCGTGCATCTGTTTCAACTAAAACTGATTTATCTATTGGCCGGCTAGATTGCAGAGTAAGGCGTTGAAAAATTGGCAATTATAGTAAATATTACGAATTTCAGTGGTGAGAGAAATCATTTGAATGCATTACAATTATATCAGACTGCCAAGAACCCGAGTAATGAATAAAATATAAACTTCTTTAGCGTTCAGGAGTTTGCTTACAGCCATACACGTAATATTTTGATATTCATTACGTGTGGCAAAGAAAGTGTACTACCAAATTTCTTTAACAAAACCTAGGACACGTAACCTGGGTAGATTTTCCAGCGAACGTGCTTATGCATCGTCACGCACTGAGAGCCTTCTTTATAAGTATGCAGGTGCAGACGTTAGCTGTTAGATAGGAATTTTGGAAAAATTATATAGCACTCAGTGGTTTCTAAAGATAAAAATAAATTTGCCAAATTTAAGGCAAGAACAGAAGAGACAGATCAAGGCTGGTGACTGGTTGGGCAAATCGAATAATACGTTACTTTTAATTATCTGACCAACTTTATATTGGACACTACGAAAATAATCCACCAAATCAAGAAATACAAGCGTGTCTTGATATGAAAGGTTGATTAAAAATATCAATCATTTTTAAAACATTAATTAACCTTTTAATATTGCGCTTGCCGCTCGAACGTGCCATAATTTAACGTATTTAATCAAACACTATAGCCTGCGGAATGGCATCGTTCCAGCTTACGTTATAGCCTATTTAGCGTCCTACGACAATGGCCGAATTTGGGATATCTCCAATCAATATTGGCTCTAAATACCATTTACTGTCCAGACGGTCTGGCGTTTACACAACATTATTTTTATCGAAGTGGAAATCTTCCGAAAATTTAATATACGAGTACCTAAGCAGTATTTATGTAGGTAAGTACTTTGACAAATATTTTAATTTATAAATTGCATAATGTCTATTGATCATAAGCCAAATTTTGCGTTTAAATTATGTTGTAAGTTTTATTTTTTAATTTTTATTATACATTTATAATTATTAGTAGAAAAAATAATATTTAAGAAAGTGTTTGAAAGAAAAATATAGGTTTGCTAGGTAAAAAAATTATTAATATCAGATCTGTCGTCGAGTATTCAAAATTCGATTCTTACTTATTAATTAGCTGTAGGTATTTGTATTTTTCATGAATTTTTTTATTTCTTAATTATAAAAAAGGGTCTTATTCGTATTTTACAAATTAACATTCATAAATTACATAATATTTCAATACCGTAATATTCTCTCTACATTTGTAATAGGAAATATACATATTTTACATAGACGTCATAATAATATCATTTATAGACCTACGTTATTATAGGTACAGGACCTATTTCTCAGTAATTACGTAAACTCCAATATCGATAAATATTTTCTAAAACACATAATAATCGTAAAACATAACGTGAGTTGGCGTTTTAATTTTCTTAATTTCCCGTCTAGAAGAAATACGAGTAGAGATCGTAAAAGAAATGAGTTCGCCAGAATAGTTTTGCACACGTTTTATTATTTTAATGCTTTTATAACTTTGCCAGCGTTTGCTTTAATTAAATTCGTCATTTAAATGTTTCCAGTTAAAGTAGAGATGCAGTTTTATAGGATTTAGATATTAGCTCTTTAATTTTGAATCCCAATTTTAACGATTGGTTCCTTAGAAGTTGTTTAAGATTTTTTTTATAGTTTTAACTTAAGTAAACTTGACCAGCGTGACTAGCCTACTGGTCTTACCATCTTTGATGATTTGAGAGGAGACTCGCATTCAGCAGTGGGAATTGATAATTATAGTTTCGGCGCTTCTCATATTTAAGAGCATACCCGTACCCAACTACGTACCTACCTAAGAGTAACTATTGACTTGTAGAGTGTAGACATTATAAGAAACACGTCTCTTTACACAAAAGCTAGATAAAAGTTGAATGGTTTTTACTGAAGAGAGCACGAATCTTCGCCCGATTGACATTTTAATTTTCCGGCTCTCGGAGACAAGATCCGTGCGCGACTTCGTTTCAATCGTTTGCTTTGAATTAAATTTATTTCAAGCGTAATAAACAGATGTGTGTGTGTTAACATTAAATATGATAGTTTTGGAAAAGCAAAATATCGCAATAAGAAAACTCACATTTAAATTAGAAAATGTGTAGTACTCGTAAAAATAAAAATGACTTTAAGAAAAAACTTTAAGAAAAGACTTTAAAAATGACTTTAAGAAAAGACATTTTTTTTGTGTGCTATAAGTATGAAGGGTTATTTTTAATTATACATATTTATGTGTTATTTGATTAATTTACGTGGTTTTTTCTTTAAGAGATTTGAAGAGTCATACAACTAAACTCACCTCATCTTTGCCTTTGACGACACACATCTGCACATCATTTTCTGATGAATACCACATTAACCTCCGTTGTTCCGTGAGGTCTGTTAAACTGAGGTTGTACACGACATTTCTGAAACAAAAAAAATATATAATTAATGTATTATTAATTATATCAACATTATAAGTAATATTTACCAAGAGGTACCAATAATAAGTTAAAGTAAATAAATATTCATTTAAAATCTTTGTAAGAGTGTATAGAGGGTAACGCTACCAAAAATCAAATTTCACATTCGTAATTTTTTTATGGACAAAATATTATTATGATTATATTGTAATAATATTTTTGCTCAATCTGAGCTCTCAACATTATGTCGTACTCTTTGTTTTTCTTTTATATTACTTCAGTACCTAGCTGTAAAAATCTGTCAGAAGAATCTCTCAATGTAGGTCTGTACCTTCCAAAGTGTCTTAAGGTCCTTCTCTTTTAATAAAGGTTTTTGGGACGCAATTTCATAAAGAAATTATGGTGTAAACTTTGTCAATTACAACATTCGGAATGGCCGCTATGATTTACTTTCGTTATGTTTTGAGATGTTACAGACAAACTTTAACATTACCTACTCGAACCTATGGATGGAACTTAAAAAATTGAAAGTTTTAAAGTTCTATCAGGAATTTATAGCCAGACCAGTAAAAAATCAGCTTGCTTGTCTTCGTTTCAACCTTTTTTTCTATGTCCCACTTCTGGGCTCAGGTCTCTCCCCACAACCGAGGAAAGCTTGAGCATCCTTCACCAAGCTGCTCCAATGCGGATTGGTGAAGATACAGTATAGTGGCAAACCCGTGTCGTATGTTGTCAAACCGCCCAAAGGTCCTCCGACCAGTTTTAGCGACTGTTATCTATCGATAACAACCGGGACCGACTGCTTAACGTGCGCTCCGATGCATGGAGTCCTATTTTATATGAATACCGAATACTGTTATTTTTTAAAATTCATCGACGTAAAAGCCAGAAATTAAAATAAGTAAGTATGCATGTTTTTACTCTATTGTTACCAAACTGGTAGCTTTGGTACACAAGACCCTACGTGTATAACATACAAACTGTCGAAGTTTGTGTACAGTGGTTGCTTTGTCACCATGATGCGCATCTCTTCCGCAATTTTGCTGGGGCTTGGAATAAAAGAAGCGAAGGGCCTGTAATTTGGCAAGAATACTGAGGGGTGGCAATTTGTGACAATAAGAACCTATACATAATGCATAGTACACTTTTTATCGCGCTAACGAAGTGTGATGATATGATGATCCAATGAATTGGGTACCGAATATCGTGTTATTAGTCATCTCTTTTATTTTTGTTTCCACTAATAAAAACTAGCAATCACACTTGACCAGCGAGGGACAAATATAATTATACTTCTAAGTTGATGGTTATTAAGTACAGCCTACCATTTATGTTTTCCGTCATAAAATTGTACCTATGTTGTAGTATTTTTATAACAATTAGGTACAAAATATAAAATGCTAATGAATACCTTCTCATCGCCTTTTGGTGTAACTACTGTGTGTCGTGTAATATATGGATACTGAGACCATACAGAAAATGTACTGTGACCATAATATAATATAAGTTTATAGGTATTTGCTTGTCGGAGCGTAACAGTGGGGGGAAACCATGTACAGGGGACAGCTATATCAGAGTCTGTGCCACAAATAGCGCCATGTATTGTTCGACAATCCAGCACGTTTTTGTCGACTTCTTCGCGTTCCATCTCCGCCAACGAATAGTGATTGATGATATAAATTAACTACTAACAATTTGTTGTTTGCCGCTGTCCGTTATCTGTGTAAGAAGATTCGTTTTTGTTTTGATCCAGAATAACGATCATATGAAAATAAACGTATATGCAGAAAATAATTCGTTGTCAAAGATTCAGTTGATATCTACACTGCTCTTGTTTGTATAAATAATTCAATTAAACGTATTGTATAGTTTGTAATACTTATTAAACGAATTTCCGCGTATAAAACCGGCGCAGTTGCCAATCAGAGCCTCACTCATCAATAAACATGACGGACACACACCCAATGATCGAATTGAAATGAAAACATCAAATACGGTGGCGTTTTTAAAACGAGATTTACATATTAAATAATATTATTGGTTTAATTCTGCTGCCGGCTTATGAGGATGCCGCGAGATATGTACATTTCATTTGTAGTTTGTACTGCGTGTTAATATTGTTAATTTTGCATTTACTCGTACCTATGTCCTATAGGCTATGTGTGTTATAATATCCGAATCGTATCTACTTATTTTATGATAACAAATTCACCTTATATTAAGAGAGGTAAGTAAATAATATTTTCAAATAACTAATCGACATTAAAATTCCACATATAACATTTTTAGAATTTGAAAATAAATGGAGAAATAATTACGTCGAGAATACCTATTTCCTTGTGCAATATAAAACACAAACACAAATTATACCCTAGAAAATTTCGTGCAAAACTTTTGAACAATGAAAAGTAGACTCGCCTATGTATCTATATATGTAGGTATGGAGGAACAATAAAAGAGAGAAGCGAAAACAGTGGGGGAGACTACAACGCTGTCGAAAGAATAAATTATGAACGTAACCAAGACAAGTGACTTTATCTTTGTATACAACGAAAATCCCCCTTCGATCTGCTGTTTCATTTGTAATCAGTACAAAACTAACACAGGAGGAAGATGTTTTGGATTCACCCTCCGGTGTCATAATGTAAAAAGCGGAGGTCTAATCTGAAACAATTCATTTTCGCTAATTCGTTTTGTTCGACTTCTATAGTCCGTAAAAGAAAGATCCGAGATTGAAGAGTCTGCTACCAAAAGTTCAGCACAGTTAGATAGGGATATCTTAGTATTATTAGTGTTTGTCTTTATGTTCGGCCATGCTATTCAATATAGGTACTAGAATTCTATAAGTGCAATGCATGAAGCGGAATAATAAAGTATCGTGGGGTAGAAGAAGTAGAAATATCCTTTAAACCCGAACATGCAAACAAAGTTTAATCTTCCCAGTCGCATAATAATACTTAGTTACTAGGAAACAAAGCAATACTCGTATTATAAACGATATTAAAAACCATTCTGATACGTTCACGGAAAGATTTTTAAAGGAAAGAGGCGTCTGAAACTAAGGTATTTTAAAGTTTTTCCGCGAAGCTAAAATTTTTAAAGAACTACCTTCCAGAGCTTTGCCATCCACTCGAAACAAAAAGATTTTTGGCTACCTATCTTTCCGGCGCCGTATGTAAAATTTCCTCCGTTAACCGGCAAATTCTGACTACAACACATGCAATTTGTTTGCATGCACTCGACACGGTCTCGATATTGGAAAAGTTACGAGTTCCGTTTAGAACAATATCAATAGGACATTGGGGCACGTGGTCTATTTACTCACTCTATGCACTTGCCAGGTTCAATGCAACTCTGACACAAATATATGGGAAGCGTGACTTCATTTTGTATTCCTGTGTATTTACGAAGTATGAGCACTTCTTACGCTCAAACCAACAGCTTTGTTCGCGTG
>DWAV01000874.1:0-15949 GCA_018231305.1 Noctuana lactifera
TGCGTTTATTTAGAGTAATCTTATAAACTAGTAGTCGGGGCTTCCTGGTAAGTAGTCAGGAGACACTTGTATTAAGAATGCCCTGCTCTTCCATAGATAGTATTTTAATTACGATATAACATAAAAATTTTGCACATAATTCAAGACAACATACAAAAATAACAGAGAACAAAAAATTGAAATATTAACTGCAATTCGTTTCAAAGCTTAAATATGTATACTCGTGCTGCCCTGCAAATTTCAATAACAATGGAGAAATTAAACACAGAATGGCTTCAAAAAATTTCTAGGGTACAATATTCAAATGCCTCGTGTAATCGAGTTGAAGCCGTGCGCCCGTCGCACATGTAGACGCGGTTAGAATGCACCGCGTAACTCGATCAAACGAAGTTAGCTACCACAAAGGCGGTGTGAAATTGTTGTGTCTATGTTCTTTTAATTTAAAACCTAATTATATAGTTACCTACATTCCTATTTCACCGCTTGCAGAACATCCCGGTGCGCATCCAAGAGCTATCCCAGCGCGTCCACAACAACCGCAATTGGGCGCAGCTGATGTCGTTTCTCGTGGTGTTCGCGATCATGTTACAAGTTCAAATTGTTATGGTATGTCTGATTAGTTTATTCAATGTAACTAAAACTTAGTTAAAAGAATCTTCTTTTAATAGTTACATTAAAACTGCATTATTGCAACGAAGCATGCACTTGAAGTGCTTAACAAAATATTAATAATTCTCAAAGCTTTGACTACTTAATATTTATTGAAAGTGTTAAGTTTGTAAATTCCCTTTCTGTCTGCAAGCTATAAAACAGAGTTTTAATAGTTTAATTATTTTCTATACTTACATCATAATTATTTACACAGAATTATTTTTTACAACGATTTTGTAGTTACGAAATTTTCAATAAAATTGAAATTACTTCAGGGAATCCACATGGGCACTGGACGCTCAACAGCAATCTTCGGCCACAATGGACCATGCCCCTTGGATGTAAATGAAGTATGTTAATTTCCTTTTTTTACTTGAGTTCCCTCGTTAGTCGGAATTAAGCAACATTAACAAGCAACAAGCATTTAAAATAATGAACATTAATTTAGTAGTTTTAATGGCACAAAAGATAATACTCTGCTATAAAAAAAATTAAAAATACATATGTATATACTATTTCTCATTTACATCTACATACTAGGTGTTATTTAAACTTCTTCGTCGCTGGGAATCGAACCCAGGACTTATAATGGCGAACCGAAATGGTAAACACCACACCACAAGGGTCGTCGCATAATTTTGCCGTAGATCAAATGGCTCAAAACGTTCCGACTACTGCAATAATTAATATTCCAGTACTACCTGCATCTGACTCTGTTACTGATGGTGGTATGCGCCGTGCACCAGATTCTGATCACGTTGCTGAAAACGTTGCTGCTTCTGTGCATCTGCGCTGCGTACGTTGGCGTCACTGTTTACAAATACCTGTACATGCCGAACCCTTCGAACAATGAGTACGTATTCATTTAAATCTTTTATTTAGTTATAATAACCGTCAGCATTTAATAATAAGTGCATGATTTTAAGAATCCACCGCGCCTCATTGTCACTTCCAATCTCAAACACGATAGAAGTCATTCAAGTCCTATCTAAAGTCGTATTGTAATTTAATATAGGGCCCATTCTTTTTACTCACTGGTATAGAAATTATTTTTCTGGTTATTATTAGCACAAAACGAAATTTTCTTTTCCCATTTAATTTCATTCTACTAGTAGAACTAGATGATAATAATATATGGTCACAACATTGTTTTTGCAATAGCAGACTAAAGTGTAAAAAAATACATTTTATTTTAACGTCGAACTCAATACCTTGGCATGAAACGGGAGAGTCCCATGATGTGACTACGTATCTCACCGCCTGCACTCCTCTAGTAAAATCCTCTTTATTTTTATTATCTATATAATTTACAGTACGACCTGCGACACAGACTGGAATCAGCAGTGGACTAATGTTGTTATCGCGCTCGGTGCCACCATCGCTCTTATCCTGCACTCGCAACAGACTGAAAGCACATATCGATTGGACTTCATCTGGAAACTGCAAGCTAATGGTACGTTTAGAATGTAAAGAGTCATCAACTAGTTGCCGACGAGAAATGTTTCCATTGCAGCATACAGAGATCAACCACCATCAATTTCTTGTTATTTTTGTCGAACTCTATAATAAAAATATTAGGAGAATACGTATATGGAGAATATGGAATACAAGTATTCCTTACTCAGCAAAGTATATCTTGGGTCTATAAGTAATTTAAGAACTGAAGTAAAGTAACAATAAATTTATACTTAGTACCCTATGGTAAACAAAGATTTTGGTGCAGATGAGAAGGAGGACATGGAGCATCTTGAGGCGTACAACCGCAAACTGTTGGCCAACATCCTCCCTGAACACGTTGCCCAACACTTTCTCAACAGCGAAAAGAACATCGATGTAAGTACTCAACATCATCACCACCATTTTGATTATCCTCCAATGGATACGTGTAATCCTAGAAATGAGAAAGGTTAAGCGCATAGTTCACCTAGAGGCCGAGTTAATGTTGGTTGACTTTTTAAACCTATGTTGTTTAAGCTTAAAAAACTGCTAAACCTGCCAGAGCCTTGATTGGACACTGTAGACTTGGTAAACACATGGCCAACATTGGACTCAGCACGGCCACCGTCTGCAGATTCTGTAGGAAAAACGCCTCACCATCATTTACTTCTTGTCAGCATGTCTGGAATTGTGCAAGATGTCTCTGTGTTAGTATTGTAAATTTGGTGGAAATGGTCCTTGGTTGTTTTGATTAAAAATAAATAAATAAAATAAACGTCAATTCTTTGTAGAGTTATAAGTATTAGGTGCCTAACTGTTATTGTATGTTATTCGCAATTTAACATTCATGTTATTTTTATTAATATTCGGCTATTTTTAACCTTAACCGATAAAATTACTAAGAGCAACTGTCCTAAAGTTGAACTAATTCCTAGGAGCTATACCACGAGCAGTGTGAGTCGGTATGCGTCATGTTCGCTTCAATCCCCAACTTCTCGGAGTTCTATGTGGAATTGGAAGGCAATAATGAAGGTGTAGAGTGTCTCCGCCTCCTCAACGAAATCATCGCTGACTTCGACGAGATCCTCGCCGAGGAACAATTTAAGTCCATAGAGAAGATTAAGAGCACCGGCGCTACGTACATGGCTGCATCCGGTATGTTTTCCTCTTTTAGATTGCTAGAAACAATTAATAGGCATATTTTTATCGTAATTGAGTTGCCAGCGAGCATCCATGCCGTCTGATCTTAAAAAAGTTGTCACTGCAACCCATGTCCACCTAATATAAATTGAATAAAAGTTCTATCTAAGGTCGTTTAAATGTCTACTCGTAATTGATTAATATGGTCGCAATAAGTAATTATTGTGTTGTCATCGGTCCATTAAAGATGATGGACGATTCATACGCTGAAAGACTCATTTACGTAGTTACATGGATACTTAATATCTGATGAATAAAAAGTAAATTTTCTTGCAGGACTTACAGCTGCAACCAGAGATCTCCGCGGCTACCGCCACGTAACTGCTATGGCCGACTACGCACTGCGCCTTCGCGAACAACTCCAATACGTGAACGAGCACTCCTTCAATAACTTCCGTATCAGAATCGGTATGAGTCCTATCCATTCGTAAGCTATGCGACGCAAAGCGAACGGCGATTTGCGGAAAATTTCACATTTCTCCATACAAAACGCAGATTGTTCTCTTGCCTGCGCAAAATAACATCGTATGGGAGGATGGCCATAATTGGAGGAAAAAGGAAACCTTTTGCCATAAAGCATTCGCGAATGTCTTTATTCGTCATATATTATGAACTGATATGAAGTAGGTGGGATAATTAAGAATTTGGAGATAATGTTATTAGGGGAATATTATTTTCCTCCCGTGTTGTTCCGGGGTTATATTTTTTGTGTGACTATAGTGTCTACTCGTAACTCCTATAAATTTACATTATGTTAATGTACCCGCCTACTGGTTTCAAAATTTAATATTCATGTTGCATTCGGCCACCCTCCCCTACACTGCTTTATAAATTGCAAATTTTTTGCCAATCGCCTGCGCGTTACTTTCTAGTTACATCCCAAACTACTTATCTCTAAATTCATGCTCCATATCTGTCCAATACCTACATTAAAATTAGTTTTCGGACTAGATTATTTGGTAATGTCAAAATTCAAAATTCCGCACTGTTAGGATCGAATGATTGTTTCAACAGGCATCAACATCGGGCCAGTGGTCGCGGGTGTTATCGGAGCGCGCAAGCCGCAGTACGACATATGGGGCAACGCGGTGAACGTGGCCTCTCGCATGGATTCTACGGGAATGCAGGACCAGATACAGGTATCATTAAAATGTTCAATGTAGGTACACTAATCAAGTCAGATATACGGCTGCGCTATGCTATGCGTGATACCGGAAATGGTCTCATGTTATTCATCATCCATCACTACCAGGCAATCTGAACAAACGAGACAAAAGGCAGCTGCAGCATGCGGCGATGCGTTAAGTTAAATATAGATTTATTTTAAATGCGAATTATTGCGGTCATGTCAAGCTAATGGTATATGCAGCAAGCGTATTTACTTTCCTTAGGTGACCCAAGAAGTTTACGAAATCCTGGCTGCGCGCGGCTACAAACTGCGGTGCCGAGGAAATGTGGACGTGAAGGGCAAAGGCAACATGGTCACGTACTTCCTCGATGGCTACGGCGAGACACCTTTAAACAACATCCGGGATCCCTACGATGTGAGTTACTTTTTTTAAGATTATATTTTCTAATAACCACATAAAGAAAGAAATACTATTACTTTTATACTGCAGTAATTTTAACCAGACTATTTAGACCATTCACGATATTACATCTCTCAAAAATATATACGCGTCCAGTATTGTAGGCTTCCACATAAATTTTACACTTAACCACTCAGCCGAGAGCTGTATGTATATAATATGATAGGTGTCTATGTTATTTGGCGCCGGTCGTGGGTATCCAATCAGGTGATCTAACTGAATGCTCGTTTGCTACTCATTTACGATTAGAGAAATCTAATTTTTATGTGAAATTTCTCAGGATCCGCAGCCGTCTACATCATCGGCTGGCAATTTCGTACCGATGGAAACGGAAGAAGCCAGCGTCCATCCCGAGCCTCGCCAGTTGGAGACGCTTTCGGAGGGTCACACTGATGAAGACGGTGGACCTTCACCCAGGGCCTCCATACCACGAGGTAACTATGACAAGCGACAGGATTTGCATTAAAGTACGAATCATCTCCTCGAAATTTAGATCAGCCTACCAGCCAGCTTACTTCCATTTCGAGGAATTTTGCTAAACGCTAAACCAGATCAATATATATAGTAGTTTTTAAGCGCATTCCGCGGTAGCTAATTTCCGCCGCCTAGTTACTACAACCCATGGACATCTACGGCCAACCCCAAATGGGAGAGAAGTCCTATCTGAGATTATACGTGGAGGCGTTGCTACTCATGAGGACAAAATGGTCGCCTCAAATATAGTGTGTTCGGCAACAACCCTCCGCAACAGAAACACAAGTACTTGCTACAAGACTTGCTTCACGGTTAGTTATGAGGGCAGTGGTGGTACCTCCCCAGATGAACTCTGTAAGCTCTACCAACTACCATTTTAAGCTCAATTTGCGTAATTTACAGAGAATCAAAACGGATCGTGCAATCTTAACGCGGCGAATGACGTCTCATCTTCCCGCGAGAGTCTCGCCAGCGCTGTTCGAGCGCGCGTACTCAAGCGTCGACTGGAGCGCCCACATTCCTTCGCAGACATCGACCTCCCAACTCTCGCCAATCTCATCAACTCAAAAGCGTATTCCACGGAGTTCGGCAACGAGTTCTACAAGGAGGCTAACGAGGAACCCGTAGTGGTTAGCCAACCGGTAGTGGACACAAGCAGCAGTGGAGAGATTGAGTCGTTCCTAACGGAGAGGACGCCGCGACGCAGCGTCAGCCTCATGGACTTCATCTTCCGTCGCAAGCGACATACGACTACCCCCGTTAACATTATTGAGAACCCCATGAATGCTGTCTAAATACTTGGTTCTTAAAATATTATTAAGTTACAGAATGATTTTATTTTACGAAACCTACACGAACAATTTCGTATTACGAATTTAGAATTTAGATCGGTTTATAAGTTAATTTTTACCTTAAGTAATAAATAGGATTCAAGGTAACACAAACTTGAAACTTACACAAATTATGACATTCGGCTTTGACATTATTCTCTCGGATTGGACGTAGCACACCCTGATTATACATTACTCACCCGGAATGACATTCATATTTGGAATTGACCTATTTTACACGGATTCGACTTTTAATACAGGATTGACTTTATTTAACCGGATTTGACTTAATCCTGGACAAGACGTAAATTTATTGGATTTGACATACCTAATTATATACTATACAAACGGATGATATTATATAAAAAACAATTGTATAATATTGGTAAAAAATTCGTGTATATTGAATATGTTTAGGGCTTTTTTTAAATTAACTGAAGTTGAGCTCCATCTCAAGTGCGTGTTAATACTGAGGTCCGCATTCATGATGGATCTCAAATCTCAATCTTAAGTTCAGTTTATTAAAAAAGCCCAGATAGAAAACGAACGCGAATATTTTAAAATTTCATTGTTATCGATGTGAGTTAGCTGATTAATCATCTCATTTAACGTAACGTCGAGCATTTCAAATTTAAATTAGCATGACGACATTAAACATAACGCGTAAAAAATATTTTATGTTTTTGTAATATAAAATTATAACAAACATTCGGCAAATATTTGTCACGTTGTATTTTGTAAAACTTTTAAAAGATTTCCAAGTTGTAGATACTCGTATTTTAAAGTTTTCTAAACTGTATACTGGCAAGATTGTGCACAGGGTCATGGGAAATTCTAATCTACGTAAGGAACGCAGTTATGTAAAAACTATTAAAGTTTTAAGAGGTAGGTAGGTTACTAACTCATCAGGGTCTACATCTTTGCAAGGATTATGATTTTCTTATGAGCCTGATCGATACGAATTCGTTTCATGTCGAAGTGAACAGTTAATATCGGCGAATAAGTGAAACGGATTAAGGAAAGTTATTAAAATGAACGACATGAAATGTATTTGCTCCTCCATCTTCTATCTCTCAATTATTTAAAAAAAATCCAAATTATTTTTAAAACATATGTAATTATTAAATACAAAATGTAGCTCTCACCCTTTCAAAATGAAGGTAGATGCTCAGATTTTATTTGAAAAACTGGTATTTGAGGCAACGTGACAATCGCATTGGCTTAATTAATTAGTTTTAATTTTCAAAACATACTCAAAAATGAACAAACGAGCTTAATGAAATTATTAAAAACATTTCGAAATCTAATTTATTATGACATAAAAATTTCTAAGTAAGATTTAAATAAAATTCGTGTTTCATTCTTAGGCACTGTTCTAACATTCTTCTTATCAATACGACCACTACCAAAGAATTACCGATCACTTGAAATTGCAGGCCGCAACCAAACTTGCGGATTAACAGGGTATGGGGTTGGGTACAATCGGTTTTTCGCGGTTATACTTTTACTACCTAATATTGTTACCATCGTTAAGAAGACAACATATTCTATAAAACTTATAATTAAAATTATGCCTAAGAATTAAATCGGCAAAACTTTGCAAACATCAAAGAAATGAAAATGACATAGTCATATTCTATATTTTTTGGATAGATTTAATTTGGTCTATTCAACTTGTGGACATTGACTGTACTTAGAGTAAGTACAAGAGCTCAGCCAAAGGAACAATCTCATTGTTAATAAGAACTGATGTTATGAGTATTATTAAGAGTATATTAATTATATTAGGTACGCGTTTGCGCAATTAAACTATTTGGTAGCCCGATATTTATCTATTCAATTACTAAGTAGCTGATTGAAATGTTCAATTAGTATCCAATGTGTACCGTTCCAAAATAAAAAAATTAAAAAAAACTAAAAAAAAACTACTTTACGCTTCATATAGCCCTCATGAAATAAGTATAAACTAGTGACCCGTAGACAAAACAGTACCTAAGTATACGTTTATTTTCATAAATATTTAACAGTTTGAAGAAGTTGGCTGCATGTTTCCTAAGAACTATTTAATAGATCCATATTTCTAGGGTCAGCACAAACAAATATTAAATAATGTAGATATATATGATTACAACAAAATACTATAATGGTTTTATGAAAACTTCCAGGATATCCTCAAAATTTTACGCAAATTTACAAGAAGAAAGCCGTTAGTCGCGAAGATCGTCTCAAAAATTGCTTAAATATTTATGAAAGGCAGTATTTCGTAAATTTATGTCTTTTAAAATATGACTAATCAACAAAAATTTACAGTATCATAGGTACCTATCTATTAATTATTAGTGTTAGTTCATTGCATGCATACTATATTTATATAATTATTTAGGAATAGAACAGTTATTCAATATGCAGAACAAGATGTATTAGTGGATTTCCTGCCCAGGTTTCGGATCGATATAACATTTTCAAGTAGTTTTTAGATAACTACCTATAATACGAGTATGTACCAAAATCACCTAGCTACAACGCGCATTTCTACCAAATAGTAGCCAAATAATATTAAACTTAATACAATTATATTGATAGTATACGATATTGATACATTTTAATATTGTTAATGCGTATAATAAGTTATATTTTACCTTTTGCTAAACGCCTTCGAAACGGCTCGCCGCTTAAGCTTACCGTACGTACCTACTCGTGTTCCGCGTATAGGTAAGACCGTTATGATTACGAGTACCTACTGTAGAGCTGCAACAAAGCGCTATTCGTAAACGTTTCTCAGTACGTGGTGCGTCGTCTAGTAGTAGTAGATAGTAACGATTACTAATTGTTATAGTACCGAACCCATACGGGTACCCTTTTTTTCGTTACTTCTACAGCTCTAGTTAGGAGAGTATGGCTCAGCGTGGCATTATAATTATGACTCCTAAGTAGGTATACTATGAAGACGCGACGACCCGTGTTTGAAGGCCCTAATGCTTTTCTTAGATATTAAGCTGACCTTTACTCCGATATTATCGTCAAGATTGAAATTATGTTTAAAATTAAATAGGTAGGTATATTTCTTAATCCTCGCATTTTATAGGTGTTGTTTCGTAATGGCATAAATAGACATGGCCATAAATAGTTCATTAATTTGCTGTGATTTATTGGGTATTTTGTTCTATAAAAAATCCACATTTAATTCTATACCCGCACATATACTACATTATGTAGAACCTTTCTATGATAATTATAGTTATTTATTCAGATTAATATTAAGAGAAAAGACATTATAATATTATCGGTGTTTATTAGAATATGTTTCAGTAGTTTGTTTCTGAATGTTGATTAGGTAGTGTTTCCCCGTATTTACCTAAAGTACCTATACCTTAGCAAATGATAAACTACGTAGTTATACACATTTTCATATAATATCATTGTTCTATTAGATATTTATTGTCGTAAATAGTTACTGTATTATGGTAAATTTGAAAGTTTACCATTAATTTTAAATTAAAACTTAAAGTAACTTCGCTTTTCGATTTCGAATACATATAATAAAGGTATTAATTACCTAATCAGTGCACTAGAAATATTAATAAGATTAACTGCACCTTGTTGGGAATTTGTGGACCTTGAACTTTTGTAGGTTTTATTTAATTTAGTTAGTCTACGGTTATACACAAATTTATTTCATAATTCGTTTTATGTGGGTAGGTAAGTATATTGTTAATTAAACGAAAAAATCCAGTAAAATTTATTTAATAATCCAATAAAATATTTGTCTGTCTTGTCATAGCTTATCTGAAAAGTAGCTTCTTTTTTTTAACGGGGGTAATCGTAATTTGAGAATTGAAAATTGAAAAAAAACTACGTTAAAATATTAAAAAATCATTGGAATCCATCAAGATCAGTTAAATTGAGCTGGTTCCGGTACGATAGTCGGACAACATGACGTCATGACTTGGTAACATTAACGACAGATGAAATATTATTGCCTTTTACAAACAAATTAAATGCACTAATTTATTAACGTAGATAACCATAAAGGTAGGTACAGTTAATCTGATTACTATTACGAACCTTTAATATATCAGTAAACGACATTTTTCATATCTATTTCTCTTTCAACTATCATTCTTAATGTTTTACCTAAAATTATATTAAAGCAGAATAATCGTTGAAATTAGTTATCTAAAATTAATTATAACGTTTCCCTTTTAATAATATAAATTTCACATATTCTATCTCAAATATTATAGCATTGTTTGTAAATAGCTTTTGTGCGCGCTTATGCTAATGCACTGCAAACTAAATATATATCTATTATTTACTTTAATAAAATATATCCTTTAATTATTGTAACTTTTATTTAATTACTAGTTGTAATAGGCCTTCGTGCCCGGTTTACATTGGGCAAGCTTTTGGGATAGTGGCGAGTACAGGTACAGTGGACAGTGACAAGTCCATGGATAGTAGAGCGATTTATAACGGTTCATTTGTTTCATCGAGGTGCACTTCACAAGCAACTTACAGGGCAATTTGTCACTGTCTACTGCCGTTTATGCAGTAGCATGACAGTAGTCAATAGGACGGAGTGGGAGATGTCAAAATATAACTTCTTCATACATACATACATTTTACATGAACAATAAAATATATTTTACTATGACGGCATACGTTAGCAGGTCAATTGACCAATTTTATGATTTATTTCAAACAAAATAAAAGTGTATTTAGTGATTAATGTGAATCGAATCAAATTTGTAGAGATTGTTTATTTTCACTCTTTTATGTGGGTATTTTTTTAAATTGATAGTGAATGTTGTCCGCATTCAATACATGTTCTGAAGTGTGCATTTTGTGTTACATATTAACTTAAATTATTTTTGTCTACATCGAAAGCACATGTAAAGACGCGTCTCATCAATCTTATTGGTGCAAGACATGTATGTACTCGTATGTTGCCATTCTGTTAGCTTGAACATGGCTTGACACCCTACTGCGTGTCTAGATTGGAACGCGCCATAAATCACCCATATGTAACGAATTGCGTTATCGTATTATTTTTACTACCTTATGTTTTTGGGAAAGCTTTATACCTGGTGAAGCCTAGTAATGTGTAATTTGTAATGTGTTTATTTAAGTTGTATTAATTTTACAAAACAAAGAAACAGCCAGACTGTCACCCTGATGGCAAAAACATAACAAAATCAGTGAATGGATAAAATTAATTATAATTATTTTGATAAGCTTTACATCAAACCAAATAGTGTACCAAAATTTCAGAACGTCTACTAAGTATTTTTAGCGCTTGTAATTTGTTTTTTTTTTATATTTTTAGTTATTATTTGGTAGGAGTATAGAGGGAATATCTATTATAAACGAGTACCAGAGTTTGCATTTGAATTAAATAGTAAGTACTAAGTAGTAAAATTTTAGTACGCTTATGGTAGTGTAATAATATCTAGCAGAAAGAAAGTTTAAAACCAAAAAGTGAATGTGACAATTTCCCTTAATATTTCTACCTTTACGGCTCGTCCACACCCACCTTGATGATTGCTACACTGATAAAAAGACTAACAGACGGATGTACTATAATTATACGAAAATATTTCTCTAATTGTTTCTCTTTCTATAAAAATGATTGGGTGAGCTTCTGCACTAGTCGCGATTTTTTACGCTTCGTGACTAGTTTTTTAAATTAAATCACATTTTGTAATAAATAACAACTGTAGTCTAAGTCATAGTGTGAATGAGCCGTAACTCTACGCTACTATAGATATAACACAGGTAGATGGATAGTGCATAGTTTAACGCCTTACATTTATCATTTAGCACATTTTAAATGTACCCTGTACTTCAATATCATTAATATCTTTCTAATTCCCGACGAATATCTCGAATACCTTTGATTAGGTAACAACTAACGACTTACGAATATTGATTATGCAGGACATTTCAGATGTGCTCAATAAATTAATATTATGCACTACCTTCTACATCTCTTTTAATTTGTGATTTATTGTTTTTTAATAACATGAGCTGCGAACAATAGGTAACATACTATAATACATACTTACTTAACTAATAAGTATTTTCTAATTTAGTTACCAGCGAGAATAGGTGCCTATTAACATTTCTTATAGACATCCCACGGTTAAATTAACAAAATCATTTCTGAGAATTATTCATATAAAATAAACAAGTCATTGAAGTCATTTTAGGACCTTAGGGCAGCTTCTGTGCGGTTCATAGGCGGCAAACGGAAAAGGTAAAAGTGCAGACCTGCGGTCCAAAGTGTCCTAACCGACTAGACGCTGACAAATTCCGCACCCATTTCTCTCTAATGTTAATGGGCTTCTATATTATAGAGTTACTTGTCTAATAATAACTAAAGATCTGTTAAAAATATGTTTTCAATAATTCTGTCACCTCGCATTATGATTTAAGTTTAGTTTGTCGGTTATAATTACCTAATTGATGCTTTTGTTAATTAAGTGTTAGTAATTAATTCATTCTTAATTTCAATGTAGGTGTTTCTTCTTTGAATATTTAATATTTAAGACGCTTCTGCTTCAGCTAATGTTTGAAAGTTTTATAATATTGTCGTTATAGTATAATTATTAGTAACTAGAAAATCCTATGATTCGAACTATATACCTATGTATTTATCGATGTATAACTGTGACCAATGTTAGTTAGTAGATATATTTATCGCTATAGTGGCCTAAATTCTAGTTATGATTTCAAAATTTTTGTTTAAACCTCGATCCGTCTTACAGCACAATAAATGTATTGCTATTTTTAAGTTTGTACTTAATTCCGATGTTTAAATGTGTGTTATTTTAAGTTCAGTTCAGTTTCGACCGATTTCTACGGAGGACAGTAGTTTACGCTTGATACCTATTTGATTTTGAAAGGTAAACAATGCTCTCCTTTTACATAATTATAATAAATAGGTAGACTAAATTTTTCATTCGATAAACAAATTCATACAACTAAAGTATCCTAGTGCGTTTTGATGTGAAAACGTTTATATGCCATTATAAGTAATATTATTATGATACACCCTGGTATATAGAGAATTATCATCATACTCACGAAGCCACCAGTGCTGGGCGTATCCTAACAGAATCTAAAAACAGCGCCAGACACGGCTAAGTGGCGACGGGTCTTAAGTAAATATATTATTATTTGCCAATTAGGTATATACCTAAATATCACTTAAGGGCTAACTTGCACCAATAGGTATAACTATTGGGTTTCATAAGTCATCGAAACGTAGTAGGTAACTTCAAAATCGGGTTTAAAGAAAATCGGGTCATATAAATTATAGGTATACCTAACGTAACCTAAACCGTCCTCATGAATCATTTCTTTCATTAGTGAAAACTGTATAATAATAATATAAATCTGCTCAATAATTTTTGAGATTATTATACTATAATAGTGAATCCGACATATAGGTTATTAGTTTACTGAATTTCTTCCAAATCCGTCGATTGGTTTTCACGTGACGCCAGCAAAGACAGACAGACAGACAAAAATTTAAAAACTGACTTCTATATCAAGTCCCCCCCCTCTTGATTTGATTACTAGCCGCCTAGTTTTCTTTCAGAAAGGTCAGAAGAGATAAGTTTTAATGCTTAACAAAATAAAAAATTACATTAATAAAACTATACTTAGCCTTTGGTAATTAATTGAAGTTGCGTTAAACTACTGTCCTAGTGAAGCGTTAGTGTTAAAGTAATGAAATGACTAATAACAAGAGATGTGTAGGTTTGTGAAATGCTTGAAATGTATGGTTAAATAGGTATTTTAAGATTTTTTTAAAATTTAAGATACATTCTAAGTACTATTACTTGGTATGAACCGAAAAATACTTAGTAATAAACTCAATTTTTTAGATTTTATTGCGTACTTAGCTACTATTTATCTAGTAGGTAGGTAACTACCATAATTATTTGTTTTATTTGAAGGTGAGATGAGATCACCTGAACTTTCACCATCGCCTTAGATTAGGCTTAGGTTGACTGGGAGAGAATGCCATTTGGCGTTAAGTTAAACCTTTCTAACCCTTAGAAGGTGATAATAAAATAAATAAATAAAATCTCATTAATGATAAATAAGGTAGGTCCTGTAGAAGAAACTCGTGCGGTACCTACCTAAATATTTTTGGCAGTGGTATTCACTTAAACTGTTTCTAAGTATATATAGGTTGTCTATACTGATTCCTTAATTACTTAAATGGCAAAGTTCGCATTTTACAACTACGATTTTGTTACTAAGTATTTATTGGTTTGGTGTTAATCGTTTTGGTTGTAATGAAAAAAAGTTTTACTTGGCTGTTATGTAAGTATTTTTTACTCTATTTTTATATCTTTATTATTATTTTAATTTTTATATGATACCTCCAATAAATTATATTTAAGACCAGAATAATTGATTGATCTGAATAGAGTGCAATTCATAATGAATAAGTCCAACATGGAATAAATAAATTCTTAGTATAACGCAAGGTCTTGTGTCCTTGGTTTTACAAACTCATCAAGTCGACTACTGTTGCCTTGCGCAAACGGTTAAAAAATACCATGTGTTGGACATATCATTCAAAAACATGTTTTCTCAAAAGACTTCTAGATTACTATCAAAGTAATACAGTCAGTGTCAAATAATAATATAATTATAATAACAATATTACCTATAGACTTAATCTATAAAAAATGGTTTTAATTTCATCCATTTATACCTACTGAAAAAACAATTTTGTCATTGTTAGTAGGTACTTAAGTGCTTAGCTTCGCATATTTGGAGGTATTCATTTTAAAATATCTTTAATTAGCTCATGTTAAGTTAGCAACTAAGAAAAATACAATAGCCTAAAAATAAACTAATTAATAACTTCCTGAATACAAATTTTCCCCAGCTGATTTTCTTATTTACAAAACCCGTTGTTTTTCCATACTGTAAAACTTTTTTGTTAATTTTTGAATATCTTAATGTACTTACGCAATTTTAGTCTGCTATTTTTTAATTATTTAAGTATCTAACATATTATTATTTTATTATTATCTACATTTTATTATAAATTTAGACAGCAAAAAATTAACTTACTTATATAGGTATATTTGGTTTTGTAACCAAAATAATAAAATCATAATATTGATGTACCTACTTAAGCTTTTTCTAATTTTTAAGTGATTTTTACTCAAAATTATGTCTTTAACATGCTCATTTTGATACTGACTGTGCCGAAAACAAATGCCATATAGTTTTAAAATTGATATTTTTGTTATTTGTACCAAAATTGAATTTTTTTGACTAGGTAATTTTTTTAAATAATACCTACCTTATTATAAGAATGAACTGTAAGTAGAGTATAGAAGAATAGTGGCTCGCATCATTTAATGAAGCGATGAATTTTCGAAGGATTTAGATAGCGATGAAATAATGGAAATGGAAGGTATTAAAAAATCGGTCGGTACTATTACATACTTCTATTTTTAATATTATTAAAAATATTGTAATTTGTATTTATCTACTTAATGCGACTTCAGTCTGTATAAGCCTATCTGTAGATTATATCTATATTAAATGGTGTTTATGCGTCATTAATGTTTTTTTTGCTGTTTATCCTTTTATCTACACTCCAGTTAGCATAACTTCGCTTTTTAGTCATCAAGGACTAGAGATGAGGCGTATTTACTAGAACAGGTACAAATACTAGGTATTTTACGATACTAGGCGGCACCTATTCCAATTTTGACAATACTTAGTCCAACT
>DWAV01000875.1:0-15946 GCA_018231305.1 Noctuana lactifera
TTTGAAATGACAAAACGCATTCGGAAATATAATGGTATTTTGTATATTATGACGCAAAATATCAATGACTTTATGGGCAATGCGAATATTAAAACCCAAGCCCAAGGAATAATAAATAACTGTTTATATCAGTTTGTTCATCATTTGGCGCCAAGCGATTTACAAGATTATGATAATTTAATTGCTGCAAGCGGAAGATTAAATCAATATCAAAAAGATAGGATTGCAACCGCTCCAACGGGAACATGTTTGTTTTCGATTGGCGCTAATAACCGAATGCTGTTAAATGTTGAAGCAAGCGAAATAGAACAAGAAACTTTTAGTTAGGAGATAGATTTATGCTTAAAATAAAACAACAATATCAAAAACTTAATAAATTGCAAAAAGTAATCTTTTGAATTATTTTTTCTGTATTAATCTTTTTCTTGTTAATTGCTTTAATAAATATTCCTATTTCGCTTGGCTATGCGGGAATAAAACTAAAGGCGATTACTTGAAAAACCTTTTCAACTGCATATGCAGAAGATATTTGCTTTAAAATTTCAGCAATTATCAGCACTATCGTTATGGTTGTCTTTGCTGGTTTTATTGGTTATCAGAAATGACAACACTTTGATATGTTCGCGTACGAACAAAAGAAAAAAGCAAAAGAAAAAGAGCAAGAATTTAAACAAATTCCACAAAGCAATTTGCTCAAATTAAATAAAAACTTTGGTTTAATTAAGTCAAATTTAACTCAACACACTTTGTTGGTTGGTACAACAGGAAGTGGTAAAACAACGACATTAATGCAAATATTAAAAGCGTTAAGGTTTAAATTCCGTGAAACCACAATTATTATTGATGGTAAAGGAGACATTGATTTAATTGATAAAGTTAAACAACTAGACTCTAACGCCTTTATTTGAGAAATTGGTGGGTCAACGGAATATAACCCTTTTGCGACAAAAGATAGTGTTGTGTTATCCGATAAGATAATGTCGTTGTTTAATTTTACCGAACCGCATTATGAAGCATTGGCGAATGATTATGTGTTGATTTTAACTGAAACATTAATTAATAAAAATGTTGAATTAACATTAGAAAATATTATTAAATATTTTGATATTGAAGAATTAAAACAATTAATTAGTAAGAAAGACAGCCGTTATGAATATTTAGAAAAAATTGATGAAGATGACATATTAGGAATGCGTTCGCGATTGAATGTTTATCGCCAACAACTAAAAACAAATATTGGGATTAAAAATTCCTTGTTTGATTTATCAAAACAACATAAAACGATTTTGTTTAATATCAATTCGTTGATGTATCCTAAACTGGCGGGTTCGGTTGGTAAAATCATTATCCAAGATTTAAAAGAATTAACCACTCTAAAACCAGTTAATAAAAAAATTAATGTTGTTTTAGATGAGTTTAATGTCTTTGCTAGTGAAACGATTGTCAACTTGATAAATAAGTCGCGTAGTTTTAATTATCAATGTTTCTTGTCATTTCAAACAATCAATGATTTAAAAACAAACAATATGAATTTAACAGACACTATTTTTGGTAATGTTAGTACTATTGTTTGTCACTCATTGAAAGATCCAAACACTGCAGAATATGTGGCGAGTGTCTTTGGCACCCAAGAAACCGAAAAACTAACGCGCCAACTTGACTTTAAAAATAGCACCGCTAATATGGGATCGGTGCGTTCGGTCGATGAGTTTGTTGTTCATCCGAACGATCTTAAAATCCTTAAAATTGGTGAATGCTATTTAAAAACCACGCTTCCGAGTGGCAAGTTATTTATGAAAAAAATACAAGTAATTCCAAATTATTAAATCAATAATATTAAAAATTAATTACTTATCAGAAAGGAAATATATTATGAATACACAAACAGTTCAATTTGAACAACAATTAAATTATCATTTTGTTAAATTACCACGTGGTGGTCAATTTAAAGTTTTTAACCAGTTAGACAATCAAAAACACATGTGTAACTTTTTTGTCCATAAATCTGATGTTTTTAATTATACAGAATTATCAAATAAGGTGCGGGTTGGTGAAAACTTCATTGTAGTGCCCAAAAAGGCCTGTATTAGAAACAAAAACAATCATGATTGATATAATGTTGGGATTAAAGTTTTTGGTGCTTATTATGTGTTTTATTTTGATGAAAAGATCAAAGCAACAGGATATGACGCAATGATTAAAACCAATATGTACAAATTCCATCGTTTAAATACGCTTAAACGTCAATTTGAAAAATGACAAGCAGTCGAACCCCGCCTTCGTAAGTTTAAAAACCGCGAAGAATTTTTAGTCGACATTGATAAAAAATATCAAACTGAATTACAACAAATGGCCAAACAAAAAGCAGAATTTCAAGCTTCAATCAAAGCCAAACATTCTGCTAATAAAAATAATCAAATTGAAACAAGAGAAAATAATTCTCTTGTAGATAATTATAACACCTTGTATGAAAAAAGCAAGCATGACACACCACAATTATCCGATAAAGATGTCGAACGACTCCTTGCAGAGTTAAATGATGACATTTTCCAATAAACTCTTATTTTTGAGTTTATCCTTGTAGCAACAAAGCATAAGAGCTTGCATAAAACCACCGAGTAGCAAGACAAAAAACAAACAAACCCAAGATATGGTTTTCATCATATCCTTTTTACTTTTTATAAAAACAGCACTTTTTATTGTTTCTTTTTCTTCCAATAAAAGTCCAAAATAAATACCATTACTATACCAAAACAAAAACTTTAAATAAATAACTATAGTTATTTATTTAAAATAACCATATATTTATTGCTATTTTCAAAAATATATATATAATATATTTATAGCAAGTTATTACTATATGAAGATTTAATTTTTTACTTTGTTTGCGCCCAAAAAATAGAGGAAAAAAAATCTTCCCCGCACACTCATACATCGTTGGGGGTGCGGGGAAGATTTTTTTTCCTCTATTTTTTGGGACTGTTCTTTTTTACTTTTTGCCCAAGCCCTTAAAAGAAAAAAGCGAACGCAAAAAAGAAAAAACCCCACCCTGTTAGTAAAACAAAAAGTGGTTGACAAGGAGTTGATATTATGACAGAACAAATTAAAATTATGGATATGATAAATCGTTGAGGATACTTAAACACAGAGCAAATTGCATTGCTGTTAAATAAAAATCAGAGTACTATTGAAACTCAATTAAAAAATTTAAGAAATAAAAAATTTATTACTGCTAATAAATTAACACGAAAAAACATTTATGTTTTAACTCATAAGGGTAATTCTTATTTAGGGCGAGTTCATAAAAAAAGTATTCAAATTAATTTTAATGAACTCCCCCACCAAGACATGTTAATCAAATGACTTGTCGCACAAAATGATATTGAACACTATCAAACCGAGCGGGAATTAAAAATGGAAAACGGCAATTTAAATGCCTACCCCGACTTAATTATTTATAAAATTGATGGAACAATTCAATTAGTCGAATTTGAACGCACCCGCAAAACCCCAGAGCGGTTTAGAAAAAAACTCGATGGTTTACGAAAATACTATAAGGATAATTACCAAGTCCAGTGAATTACCCCTACCCAAACAATTGCCAAGTGAATTGAAAATCAAATTAATAACTATGCTTGACAAGAACTAAACACTTACGAAATTTGAAACAAAAAGGAGTAAAATATAAATGAATACCTATTAAAATAAGTTTGTTTGCTTTTTTTCATAAAATATGATAGTATTAATTTGGAACAATAAAAAAGTGAGAGTTAACCACTCCACTATTGGTTTAAATTATCCTATTCGGATAATTTTTTTATTATAAAAATAATTTGCAATAGTAGCGTGATTATTTTGAGAACATTACAAATAATTTGTAATAATTCCATTAAACCACCGCCTAACTATTTTTTGGGACAATTAGGAGTGGTTAAAACTCTCAATGTAAATTATAACATTGTTAAGTTAAAACCTTTTTTTAAGATTTTTATAAAATAAAATTAAACATGAAAATCAAAAATTGTTTTATTAAAAAAACAATTAATTTTTTTATCATTAAGTATATTAATATTATTATTTATTAATTTTATTTTATTAATATTTTTATATATAAAATCAATAAAATAAATAAAATCCTCATCTAAATTAATTTTTAAATCATCATAATTTATATATAAATGTATTTTTCTATCATAATTATATTTATTAGCGTTTATTTGCTTAATTTGGTTAAAATCTTTTATAAACGGAATAAAATTAAATAAATCTATTGTTAAGTTTTCATCAAAATTTATTTGAATTAAATTTAAGGGTTCTTTATTACTATTTATACTGGATAAAGTTTCCTTTTCTAATTCATTTGGGTCTTGTCCTAAAAGGGATGTTAACTCATGCATTCTTTTGTTTTTTTCATCTAAATTTAATTTAATTTCTTTATTATTAAGTTTATTATTTATTTCTTCTATATAGTTAATTTTTGAATTTAATAAAAATTGTTCATATTTTTTTAAATTATTTTCTTTAATTTTTAAAATTCAAAAAACAAAATATTCAAATAAATCTGAATTTTTATTTGAATAAAAGTTATTTAAAAATTCAGTAGTTTTTAATAAAACTTTTTTATTTTTTCTAAATTCGTTCTCGTTACCATTTTCCATTGTATCTTTTATAAAAAAATTATTTTTTATTAGTTCTTCTGCTTTATTATTTTCTATGTTTTTTGGGTCAAAAGATACTAAGTATTTTATATTTATTGAATTATTGAAAATTTTATCAGTATAATTTTCACCTTTGTTTCCATTTCCATTTTCAGTAAGCATTTTGTTTATTCTATCAGAATCACAGCTAACAATAAAAAAACAATTATTTAACTTAAATAATATATTTTTAATAATACTTAAAAATTCAATCATTTTTGGTGTGGTACATCTATCAAGTTCATCAAAAATTATTATATATTTTTTATCACCAATTAAATCTTTAATAATTTTAATTGTATCATTTAGTAATTCATAGTATTTATTGGTTGTGATTAGTTCAAATAATGGGTCGTCTATATCTCCTTTATTATTTTGATCATTTTTTTCTGCTTTTTGTTTTTTATTTCAACAACCTCTAATCATTGCACCCATACTTGGCACCCAATAATCCAAAGCATAAGTCAAACCATATCCAGTAATAATGGCTAAATTTTTTATTGTTGTTTTTAATCCTTGCTTGTTCTTTTCATTTTCATTTTTAACATCATATACTAAATTTAAAATATCACATAGTATACTTACAAAAATATTGTCAGAAATTTCATATTCTCAAACATTAAATATTTTTACTTGATATTCTTTTTGTAACTCTAACTCTGTATTTAATTTTTTAATATATGTTGTTTTCCCGCTCCCCCATTGTCCTTTAATATTTAAGTTATTGTTGGGTTCTTCATTTTCTGCATTACTATTTTCTTTATTGTTATTTACAAAAAAATCATTAATTAAATTTATTATAATGTTTGTATTATATGTCATTCTTCCTCCTATGTTTATTTACTTTTTAATATTATATCATTTTAAAACCCTTATTTTATAAGGGTTTTTCATTGTTTGTTTTGTTATTATCGTCTGTGGCACATTGAGTGTTATTTTCATAGGGAAATGGTAATAAAAATAACATATATTAATTTTATTTATTATATAACTAGTTATATAAATATAACTAATTATATTTATTAAAAAAATAATTGATTTTATTAGTATATTAGTGTATTATATAACTAGTTATATAAATATAACTAGTTATATAAAGGAGAATTAGTGTGGCAAAATTATCAGAATTATTAAAAAAAGAAGAATTAAATACAAATGATAAAAATATTTTAGTTAATAAACTTGTTTCTGAAAAAGGAACAAAAGAATTTAAAAAGCGAGATTATTCTGAAATATTACCAAATATGACATGTCATAAAAAATTAGTTAAACTTTTTAGACAAGAAGCAAAAAGTAAAAAATGACTACCTACGACTTTAATGAATGAAATTTTAGCAGACAGATATAATATAGATTTGGAGAAAAATAATTATGAAGATGATTAGTTTTGCAGTGAAAAAAGGTGGAGTTGGAAAAACAACCCTTTGCAAAAATGTTGCTTATAAATTAGCTCTTGATGGAGCAAGGGTGTTGTTGATTGACCTTGACCCCCAAGCCACTTTGTCTGTACAATTTGCAACAAAAGATATTGATACAAACAAAAATATTATGAAGATTTTTCAATCTTTTAAATTTTCTATTGAGACTATTATTCAATCAACAAAATATAAAAATATTGATATTATTGTTGGAAATGAAAATATTAATCAATCACAAGGAATAATCAATAATACTTTTAATGATAAAGAAAAATTCAAAATTGGTAAGTATCTATTAGAAGATTATAAAAATGTATTTGATGGTTATGATTATGTGTTGGTCGATTATCCACCAACAATGCAAGAATTAGCAATAAATTTTCTAATTATTTCTGATTTAATTATTATGCCGATTAATAATGGGTTGGGTGCATTTAAGGGAATTTTAGACTTAAATAATATTATTAATAAAGTTTGTAGACAAGAAAATCTAAAAGTACCATTTTATAAAATTGTATTTAATAATGTTAAAGAAAATGAGAATACAATTGAAATTTATGAATTAATTAATAAAAATAATTTAACTAATTTTATATTTGATACAATTATTAAACACTCTGATACATTTATTAAAACCGAAAATAAGTTAAGTAGTATTTGGGATAATAATGTTTATTGACGCCAAAAACAAGCATACGAAGAACTCATTAAGGAAATCAAATAAAAAACCATATCTATATATTAGATATGGTAAAATAATATAAGTAAGTGATTGGCCCCCTTACTTTTGCTAAAACTTTATAAAGTGATAGTAATTTATTGCTACATAAATTACTATCGTGGAAACACTAGATTGCTACTAGCGTTTCCACAGACAATTTTAACATATTTCTTGGTGGTGTTTTTGTGGTACTATCTTGAAATATGTTAGAAATTGATTGTGGGAATAGTGCTGCGGTGGTGCTATTCTCTTTTTTATGAAAAGAGAATTCAGAAAGGAAATACAGTAAATGAAAAAATTACTAAGCATATTAACCATGACAACATTGACAGCGAGCGTTCCCGCACCGTTGCTTGCTAACATGGCACTAACTCGTGATAAACGCGATGTTGGGGTAACTGAAAAAGATGTTACAACTGGTTTTGACATAAAAATAAAAGGTATTGAATATAAAAATTGACAAAAACTTGAAGCAGTCACAAAACCATTTAGTAAAATTGATGATAAGTGATATATTGTTATATGGCACGGAAAAGATAGTAATAATTGACGAATAAAATCTTTTCAAAACATTAATTATTCAGATAGAAGAAAAGTTTTAGATAGTCAAGGTAATTATGAATTAGCATTAACAAGAGTGGGCGACAACTTGTTTATAAATCGCCCAGACTCAATAAACGATATTATAAGTTGAAATACTGATAATGGTACTTATTTTAAAGCGGTTTATCGTTGAGATGGAAATGGTGAACCAGAAACACCAACAATTGATAATAATGGAAATATTACAGATTGAAATATTGATAAAACACCGTTTCAAAAAGGAATATCATTTTCAATTGCGGATAGTTCTAAAACCGCAACTTGGTCTAACGATGGCATGCGTTTAACAGTAGATGGTGAAACAAACATCAATATTGATAATAAAAATATGGAAGAGGTTTATTGGGATGGTGTAAAACAACCACAAACAAGTAAACAATGGAAAATCAATGTTAAACCCGCAACTGCACCACGAGACCATAAATTGGTTATCAAATACGATATCAATGGGACAAAATACACGAGTGAAGATATTATGGTGTCGATGTTGGCAAAAATAGACCCACCGACACCGAGCAAACAAGAAAATTTAAGCGATGTGATTAAATTTGGTGATGAAAATAATTTAGGTAACATTGTTGATAACAACGACAGTACTATTTTTTCGGCAATTACACAGAAAAACGCACGCATTGTTGATTTTTCGCAAATTGAAATCACTAAAAAAACAGATACCCGAGCAACTTTAACTGCCAAAAAAGATAGCAAAAGTTATACTGGTTCGGTTGATGTTAAATACAATGTGGTTCCTGCAACAACAGTTGATTTAAAAATAGATGTAAAGCCAACAGCTGGAACAACTCAACCAGACAGTGATTATTTATCTCAACTTGATAGTAGTAAAATGACAAACCCCGTTAACACATTCTATTATGCAAGTAGTGAAAGTGTTATTACAATGGTGAAACCAACCGAAAGCGGTGTGATAACTGGTGTGGTGTATGGTTGTGATGATAAATGAAATAAAACATCACAATCAAGCAACATTGACCCAACAAACGGCATTAAACTTGATGGTGGCCAACTGGGAGCAAATAATGGCAAGTATTTAATTGAGTTAGAAAATGAATTGAAACAAAAAAATATTATTTATTTACAAATTGCACCCAAACAAACAAAAGAACACTATTTTGATACCACTAATGGTAAAAACTTTGAAATATGAGCAAGCGACAATGGATATGACAATATCCGTGGCTACGGTGCTAGTCAATTAAATAAATTGTTTGAGTTATCGAAGACTTGAAAACAAAGTTTAGATCACTTAGATTTAAAGTTAGATAACTTTGTTGTTGATAACATTAAAAATGTTATCCAAGATGAAATTGATAACTATAAAACAAAACTACTTGCTAATGTAAAAGAACAAGTTGAAAAGTATGTTCTGAATGTTGTAGAAAACACCGACTATGTTGTCAGCGTTGATAATCTTGTTGCGGGTGACTGAACTACAAGCAAAGATGTCAAAGTTCAAGCAGTTGATGGTAGTACAAAACTGTTAAGTTTTACTGTTAAAACTATTCCAATTCAAGAAAAAACACAACCAATTCCACCAACACCCGATAAAAAAGGTGGGGGTAGTAAATTGTGAATTATTGGCGTTGTTGTTGGCGTTTTGGCGGGTGTCGGTATTGTGTTCTTTTTATTTAAAAGATTTGTTTTTGATAAATATATTTATCCGAAAATTCAAATTAAGGGTCATAAAAAAGTTGTAGAACGGGTAAGAAAACAAGAAACCGAAAAAGAAGACCAAAATAACAAAGGAGATGATAAATAATGATAAATTTGTTAGCGACAGGTGGGGTTAATGATTTACTTAACAAAATTTTAGGTATCTCAATGCCAATTTTAATCGCTGTTGCGGTTGTGTCGGCAATTATTATGATTGGTGTTTATGCAATTGGTGGTAAATTTAACGCTGATAGTAGCAACCGCAAAGAAACAATTAAAAAAGTAATGTGAGTTTTAATTTGTTTATTAATTGTTATTCTTGCAAGTGCAATTGTCTTGGCCTTTAAAGATACTATCGCCCCAATTGCAAGTTAGGTGGTGAAATTATGCTGTTACGAAAACGCAAACAAGATAATTTAGCGGTTGTAAAATCAAAGAAACCAATTTTAAAACAAGGTATCGAGCAATTTGTAGCATTTTATTTTAAAAAAATATTTACAATATTAGCAATTGCCATGATACCTTTGTTAATTATTGGTTGTATTATTATTGCAATATTATCGGCGATATTGTGATTTTTACCAAATACTGAAACATCAAATAACATTCAAACATTTTTTAGTAATAGTTTAAATGTTCAGATAACACAAACAGCAGATATTTTAGGAATAGGAGATGTTGTTGGTTGAGCCATAGATAGTTTTTGTGCTATTTTGTATTTGATTTTTATAAAGCCGATTGTATGATTACTCGGTGCTATGCAAGATGTTGTTTATTTTATTGGTGGGGGAGCATTAAGTGAGCAATTATTTAGTATGAATAATATTAGCACGATATATTGATTGCTGTTTGGTATTGCCATGGCAATTTTTATTGTTATTATTGGTACAAAAGCAATCGCGTGAAAATCAGGTAAATTTGCCGCTCGCAATGTTGTTGGCAAACCAATTGGTTTAACCCAAGGGATAAGTAGTGCAATAAAAAGAGGGACACCATTTAAAGAAGCAACAGCAGGTACTTTATTTGGTGGTTTTAACCCTAATACGGGTGGTGTTGCTGTTGCTTTTACAGGTCAAGCAATGAAAACCAAAGATAAAGTTATGACAAACATAAGTGATTATCAAAAATTTAAAGATCAACGGAGTAATAAAAAAACATTGCATACTATTACAAAAACTATTAAAAAAGATGACCCAACCCTTAAAAAAGATTGAAGAGTATTTAATGATGAAAAAATAGATAGTAAATTAAAAGAATATTTAAACAAACAAAAGAAAAATAAAGGAGATAAAAACAATGGAAAATAACCCAAAAATAATTACTAAAAAAGCAAACAAAGTAAGATTTACCGTTTCAAATATTTTAGGTGGTATTGGTTGAGCAGAACTTTTTATTATTTTTATAGCTGTTGTTTTGATAACTTGCTCTTTAACATTACTTGCCAAATTATCGTTGCTAGCAGGTGTTATTACAACTGTTATTGTTGTTGTTTTGACTATCTTTTTCATATCGCCAAATAAAAACGGGGATAAATTATATTATGTAATTTTTATTGCAATTGGGTTTTTATTTAAACCCAAAAAACACAACATAGAAAATGTTAATACTATTGCTGATATTAATAATAATCGTGTTATTTTTAACAAAAAACAAGCACTTATTTATAAAATAAATGCTGTTGATTTAACATTGGCAACGCAAAAAGAACGCAACACACCGATTTATGATTTTTCTAATTATTTACGAGCTTTAAATTTTGATTTTGAAATTATCAAAATTGATAGCAAGTTGAATTTTGACAAAAATAAAAACTATCTTACACAGACCTTAAAGCAAGATAGTTTAAAAAATTCACAAATACAACAATTAAATAATTTTTTGTCGATGTCTGAATATTTGGAAAACCAAGATTTAAAACTAGAACAAAATTATTATTTAATTGTTTTTACAAATAACAATGATAAAAAACTTGAATTATCGTTGTTATCATACAATCAACATCTCTCTTTGTCTTTGCCAACAAGCGAAGAAATAAAGAAAATTGTTGATAAAAAAATTATACCAACAAATAGTGTGATTTCAATTTTACCAACTCATATTAAAGAAATGTCAAAATATTTGAAACTGGATAACAATAAATTTGTTAGTTATCTTACTGTTAATCAGTTTCCGTTGACTGTTAATGATATGTGATTAAGTAATTTTAGTGAAATAGAAAATGTTAATATTTCTATTCGTGTTAGCCATTTAGACAACATAACAGCGTTTAAATTGATTGACCGTGCTATCAGAAGAGCAACAGACCAAGAAACCAAAAAAGCAAGTGAAGATATTGAATATAACTTATACTTGCAAAACTTTAATGACCTATTACAACTTATTCAAGTTGGGGGCGAAACCTTGAAAATGGTTTCAATTATCTTCACTTGTTTTGCTGATAGTAAAAAAGATTTAGACCAAGTTGTTTCAAATTTAAAAAACGAAATGATAAGAAATCGCTTTACTATTAATGATTTAACATTTCGCCAATTTGCAACTTATAAATGTTTATTATTTAACAATAATGATAAACTAAAAAACATTGAGCAAGAAATGGCGACCATTACTCTTGCGAGTGCTTGACCGTTCCCAAGTAAACCATTAAATGACCCCAAAGGACTAATAATGGGTGAAAACGAACAACTCCAACCAATCATATTTGACATTAAAACTAAGTCAACAACAAGGGCTAGTCATAATGCTTTTTTTAGCGGTCAGACTGGTTTTGGTAAAACATTTAATGTTAAAAAACAACTTAACTGATTATATTGTAATAACACAAAAATCTATATTATTGACCCCCAACGATAATATGGTAATTTTGCTAATTATCATGGTGGGGAAATTATTGAATTTGGTAATAACCCAAAGGCAAAAATTAACCCCCTTGAAATCTTTACTGATAATTTTGCTGAACATATTTCATTACTAGAACAATGGTTTAAAAATTTGTATAGTGATTTAACAAATATTGATCTTGCTAAATTACAAGAATATATTATTCAGTTGTATAAAAATTTTAAAATAACTTCTGATACAAATTTGAATAATCTAACTAGAAAAGATTATCCAATTTTAAATGATTTATATAACTTGGTTAATAAAAAAGAACAAGATACTTTGTTAGAAAAAATGTTGTGAAAACTAACCAAAGGAGCAGATGGAACATTATTTAATGGCATTAGTACCTTAGAAATTCAAAGCGACTTGATTGTTTTTGATATTTATAACATGGCAAAATCAAAAACAATTGCTAACGCCCAAATGTATTTGTTGTTAGCGTTGCTTGACCGTGTAATGAAAAAAAACAAAGAAGATAACTTAAACTTGCCACCCGACCAGCAAAGTTGAATTTGTATTGCGGTTGATAAAGCTCATTTATTAATTAACCAAGATAATATGCTTGCACTTAATTATTTATTTACTTTATCGAAAACTTGCCGAAAATTCAACGGAATATTATATATTTTAACGCAAAGTATCGGTGATTTTACACACCATGGCGAAGAGGTTAAACGCCAAGCACGGGGAATAATTGAACAGTGTACTTATCAATTTATTCATCATTTGAATTCAATTGGGTTGCAAAATTATACTGAATTATTAACTGATAACAATATGATAAATGAATATGAAAGAAATGTTATTTTAACTCCCAAAAAGGGTTTGTGTTTATTTAGTATCAATGATGAGCGTTATATTTTACAAGTTATCGCAACCAACGAAGAAATCAAAGCCATTGGGACAAACGAAGATATTAATAACTTAGGAAAGGAAACATAAATTATGGAAACAAAACAAAACGAATGAATAACAGTTAATATTACAGCTCGGCGAAAACTAAAACGCGAAACCGACAAAGCAAATTTATTTTCTATTCCCAATCACAGGGGCTTATCGGTATGAATTAGTAAAAAATGTATTCACGGTTCACGGAGTGGAAAATCATTCGCTGTTGGCATTAAAACCAATGATGAATATATTATTTGATTCTATGACAATGACGCTAAAATACATATCAAAAGTGAAATTTGACAAGGACAACACTTAATTAATCTATATCAAAAAGAATGAAACAAAATTATTGCAGCTATTAAAATCAACCAAGAAGCATTAAAAAAATAAAATCGTTTATAACACATTGAGTTAATATGTTATTCATTAAAATATCTTTCAATGTGCCACAGACAACAATTTTTATTGGAAGAAGGGGGATACTTTAAATGTGAAAAAAGATTATAAATTGGCGAGATAAAAATATTAGCAATAAAATTACTTATTGATTTATTTTTATTTTATTAATTCCGTTTATCATGTTGTGCATAATAAATTGTGCTTCAGCAATTATTATTATGTTTTTAAAATACCATACACTAGATTTTAAAAATTTTTATATTGCTTATGCTGATAAATATAGTTGGATAATTTCACTTGTCTTGTTTATCATTGCCTTTTTATTTTTCTTGTGATTTTATGTAAGTCATAAAATAGATAATATGGATAGTCCGAAAATAAAACAACAAAAAATAAACAAAGCAAGTGATAAGGAATTTAAAACAATACAGTATAAAATGCTTGCTCTTGATAAAAATTATGGAATTCCAAAAAATAACTTAACTCAACACACATTGCTTGTTGGAACAACGGGTAGTGGTAAAACAACGACATTAATGTTTTTGGTAAAACAACTAACTTTATTATTTAAACAAACAACAATAATTGTTGATGGTAAGGGGGTATTGATTTAATTAATAAAGTTAAACAATTAGACCCAACTGCTTTTATTTGAGAAATTGGCGGGTCAACGGAATATAACCCTTTTGCAACAAAAGATAGTGTTGTATTAGCTGATAAGATAATGTCGTTGTTTGATTTTAATGAGCCTTATTATAAAGATAAAGCACAACATTTTTTATTAATTTTATTAAATGTTATGTTATTAAATAACATTGATATTACTTTAAACAATATTATTGAATACTTTAATATTAAAAAATTATTAAAGTTAGTTGATGTTAAAAGTGCAAATTACGATATGCTTACCAATAATTTTGAAGAAAAAGAAATATCAAGAATGTTAAGTAAACTTGATATTACTAATATGCAATTAAATAATTCACTTGGTAAAAATCATAGTTTACTTGAATTAATTACTAAACACAAAACGATTTTGTTTAGTATAAATTCGTTAATATATCCCAAACTTGCGGGGGCAGTTGGTAAAATCCTTATTCAAGATTTAAAAGAATTAACCACTCTAAAACCAGTTAATAAAAAAATTAACATTGTTTTAGATGAGTTTAATGTCTTTGCAAGTGAAACAATTATCAACTTGATAAATAAGTCGCGTAGTTTTAATTATCAATGTTTCTTGTCATTTCAAACAATCAACGACCTAAAAATAAAAACAAACAATATGAATTTAACAGACACGATTTTTGGAAATGTTAGCACTATTGTTTGTCATAATATTAAAGACCCAACCACTGCGGAATATGTAGCTAGTGTTTTTGGTACTAGGGAAACCGAAAAACTAACACGACAAATTGACTTTAAAAATAGCACCGCTAATATGGGATCGGTGCGTTCGGTCGATGAGTTTGTTGTTCATCCGAACGATCTTAAAATCCTTAAAATTGGTGAATGCTATTTAAAAACCACGCTTCCGAGTGGCAAGTTATTTATGAAAAAAATACAAGTTGACCCCACTTGTTTAAACGGGGTAATTCAACAATTAAATAAATAATACATTCTATCTATGCTATAATAAACACAACTAAATAAAAAGAAAATGACCCACAAGTCATTCTTCTATACACCTATTAAGCGGCCGGCAAAGCCAATTAGTAGGGTCTGATATAATTTTTCTGAACCGAACAATTTTGTTAGTTCTTGGTTAAATTATAACATTTATATAATTTTGTGTATAGGTAGAGTGATAAAAAAGTCATCTACCTATTTTTTTATTTACAGCTGTAAACATAAACGAAAGGAAATGATGTTATGCGAAGAGCAAGTTATGTGAACACAAAAATTGATTATGACCCGCAACAAGAAAAAGTGGAAAAATATAAAGTTTTGTTGCGAAATACAGAAATCAAATGACAAAACAATTGATTTAATAATTTAACTGGTAATAAAAAAGAACAATATAAAAAACAAGTTTCCGAAATGAAAGCAAAAACCCCTAGCATTTTATGAAAAAATGAAACGGAAAAAATTCAAATTGAATGAAAACGCAACTGACTTAAAAATCTAACCGAAGATAAAAAACAAGCATATCATATAGAAATTAAATCTATCAAAGAACAGATTATTAAAGCACAAAATACATAGAAAGGGCGTGTTTTTATGCCATTATTAGCAACAAAAACAGAAAACTTGAATTATCATACTGTTATGATAAATAATCACCCTTATATGGTGATTAATCAACTTGACAAGAATAAACATGTCTCAAATTTTTACATTCCGAAAAAATATGTTCGCCAACACCCTACCCGCAAAGATAGTTATAAAGTCAAAATTTATGACAAGTTTATTTGTGTTCCCAAAAAAATGTGTTTCATTGATAAAACTACATACCGCTATTTAGTTGGAATTGATATGTTCTTTACCTACTGAATTTATAATACCCGCGATAATAACAAATATCGCTTAGCGGGTTATCAAGCAATCCGCGACACTGCAATTAAAGAATTGCATTATTTAACCGTGGCACAACGCAAATACGAAAAAGAACAAGCAACTAACCCTTTTTTAAGTGGCCTAACTTATCAACAAGCCCGCGAACAAAT
>DWAV01000876.1:0-15944 GCA_018231305.1 Noctuana lactifera
TTTGGTAAAAATCGGTCAAGCCGTTTCGAAGGAGTACGGTAACTAACATTGTGACATGGAAATTTTATATATTAGATAATAAGAATTGATACATAAGTACCTAAATAAGATACAACATGATTAATTCTATGAATTAAGATAGGAAGTGTTTAGATTTACTGAACAAACATAATAACAATTTAAAATACACAAAACAACACATACAAAAGAAGACATTTTAACAGTACAATAAAAAAATCTCGAAATAAATTTATTTTCAATAGATTGCATGTTGCAAAGTTTACAGTAAGTTATGAAGCGATTCAATTGCATAACTTTGACATTTTAAATTAAAAATCGCTAAATAAATTATGTACTTTACGAATTACAGAAGAAATATTAGGCGTATCACACACGCAATGTCGGCCATGGTTTGTTTCATTCGATTGCTCTGTGAAATTAGATTGTTTGTCTAGCTTTGGGATACAAAGTTAATATCCGCCTTAATTAATTAATAAGTATTAATCCTATTATTCCGTCATTATTTTAGCGGCAAACCCTGACAACAACCAGTGCTGTCACTGGCGGCAATTACAGATAACAAATCAATTTATAGCAATAATTCAGAAAGGAGCGTAATTTTACGCTTTCAACTGAATTCTTTGCTGTGTATCTTTCAACATATCCCAGAATACAAGCAGTAGCACTGTATGAGGCGCCTGCCTCAGATACGAAGGCCCTATGCCCTTGTAAAAGGCCAGTAGCCCTTCCGTTTTAGTTATCTTATGAGCGCAGTCTACTATACCCGAGTATAAAACTCCTCGACCATTGGCATCTACGGCTGGAAAGAGAAAAACAAGAATTAATATAGATATTTAGTTAGGTCGTCTCTGCGTATTGGGAGAACTCTATGATCAGTCAGCAATGGCCTGGCCACTGAGGGGGTTTTAGTGGGTTAAGAATCCCACTTGACCCGGTGTCAGTGCCATATTTTTCGGGTACCTTCCGAGGGTTACCCCCTTGCACGCTTTAAAAAAAACGTACAAAATCAAATACTAAAATTAGGAACGTTAGGTTTATAAATAAATAACGCTTCACACTCACAGCCCCACACTAGGAATCCCTGTGTCGCGGGAATCGAACCCGGGACCCTTCGAATGGCGGACCGACATGGTAACCACTGATGTAGTAGATCCTCTGCAGACAATGGCTTAAGTTTTTGGTATACGAGTACACTACACAGTCACACACATTAAGCTACATTCTCCTTTAAATCTCACCTTGATTATAAAGTCGGGTCATAATGACGTCCATGGGAGTAAGGGTAAAGGTCTTGACAATGGCACCAATGTTGCTGGCCACAAAAGCCGATAGATACTTAGACTGTTGCAGCAGGTTGTTGTTGTCCATCCATTCTTTGCACCTGGAATTATAAAACCGTCTTTAATAAATATCTTCTAAAAAGCTTTTCATTTAACCTATGAGGATCAAGAAGTAAATAACGCTTTAAAGTCACAACCCCGCTGAGATTCCTTGAGACGTGGGTGCCATGAACACTGAATTAAAAAAAATGTTTTGCCCTAGATATAATAAATAAATAAATAGCGCTTCACACTCACAGGCCCATTAGGATTCTCTGTGTCGTGGGTGCCATGGACACACACAAACACCCAGACTGTGAACAGAAATCTAAATTAACCATTAAAATTTCTGCCCCTCCGCGAATCGAATCCAGGAACCTTCGAATGGTGGACTGGCATCGTAACCATTACACCACACGGGTTACAATAGTTATTGTTTCATTATTTTAAAGTTAATTTAATTTTAAAGCCGATTAAATTATTTTTTTATCACACAATAAATTTGTCTAGTGGAAATCTTTAAATTGAAGGATGAATTTAAATAACTAATTAATGTTAATTAAATTGAACACAGTAAATTATTTAATGAAGTATACTTACATAGCAAATGCAGCTATTTGAGATGCCGATCCAATGGAATTCCTGATCATCATCCCATGAGCTCCCCTCCATAGGCCACTCAAGCCATTCTTCCTATAAATCTTCGTGATGGCAAAGGACATGCCAGTATGAGCGTGCTGGGTCCCAACAGCTATTTGCTTCGAGGAATACGACATCAGCTGTGTCTTCACCAGTTGAAGTGGACTTCCGAAGAAGGCGCCTGCCATTCCCGCTACAGAGCCAAAGAATACACTGTTCACGAATTTTGTGTTCTTCTTTTCGTCTCTAAGTAATCCATAATTGTCTGCTTGCTGGTATATACCGAGCCTGGAAACGGATTCTTTGTTTATTAATGACATGATATAAAATACAAAATAGTTAAAGTTTAAACTAATTGATCATAACAAAACATTAATAAATTAAAAACAAAATCATACTCCCACTTAAGCAATTCTTCCCTAAACAAACGCTAGAAAGCTACCATTCAAAAAGATATTTTATGCCCTTCACCAAGAAAAGATGCCATAAGATTTTTAAAAACAGCAATGTTAAAAGTTAGCTAAACTTTATGCCCTTTACCGAGAAAAAATACCACAATTTTTTTTTAAATAGCAACATTTAAAGTTAGCTAAATACAGTTTGTTCTTCCAAAAAAACATCTGGCAAGTCTAACATGCAAAACAAAACCTACCTTACCCCGTTCACCACCAACTGGAACCACAGGGCTGGCACGAGTCCCTTCTGAAGGGATGCTAAGCCATCGTGCTTCACCATAGTGTACATCGCGTGTGGGATGTTCTTGTAGTGCACTACATGTTGGCCTTTCGCTCTGAGCTCCCCTTGCAACTGCATCCGAGTCTTAACTACATCGAAAGGGTTGCTGAAGAAACCCGCGCCCACGCCAGCTAAGCCACCCACAACGAAATCCATTGTGCTATGAAGTGGGTGAATGGTTTAGTTTAAATTTTTTGTCATTATTTAATATTGGGTTAGTTTCACGAATCATTTTAGATACAGACTTTAGGTTTGTCACTGCACGAGGAGCAATAATAATGGTAGCATTTAATGATGTAGGAAAGGTAAAATCACACCAGAGAGCTATTGGTGCGGACCTGCCAAGTTTTGAGGCTTGGATAGGACGTATAGAGTGCAATGACACCTGCAGATTCACACAGATTATCACAGCATGTGGTCGCTTCAGTTAATAAATAATAAATAAATAAAAAAATTGTTTTGTATAAAATGTCTGGACATTTTTAGTTTTGTAATTGTAATAAAAACAATGTGATGGTCCCATAACCACTTGGCACCACACCATTTTGGAGTGGGGCTCCGCTCACCCCTCTCCTTCCTATGCCTATGTCCCTTGATCACGGCTAAAAAAACAAGGCTCTTCCTGGCCATAAAAATTATGGTGGAAGACTCTACCCCTGACATTCCACTACTCTCCTCTCATCCCCTAAGCCCCCTCACACGAGTACATGATATCTAGAGTTTTACCAAGCCCTTATTAACTTTAACTAATAAAACCTAGTACCTAATTGAAATACTTAATTGCATAAATTAAATCTATTTTACAGTTAATCTGAATTCTTCTTACATTCATGCAAATTAATATTTAAATAGGATTACACTTACTTTTGATAGTTTCGGTATGAACACTCATATAATGAATTTTAAATTTTATTCTAACTCGTTTTGCGATGTATACGAACGGACGTAATTCTGTATCAACAGATCGCGTCAGATTTAATGCAGCGATATCACTCTATAAACGTGTGCTCCTTATTATCGACTCTATTTCGGCAATGTCGTAACATATCTATATTTTATATCATTCTCATCACAATAGCGTATTATTTAACACACGGAATTGTGACGTTAATACCCTGAGCTCGTCTCAAAGCGACGAGTTTATATAAACAACTCCTTATCGTATAGTAATACAAACAAGAAGTTCTTACCTGCAGCATATAAGATTTTAGGCCTCGAACCTTAGTTTGTTCCTCCAGATTTCAACATATATAGTTCACATAGTGTGCCGCGTGCAAAGCAACTCCAAATTCCTGTATTGTGCAATTGTGGAAATTTGAAGAATTTCCCATGGAAAATGTTTTAATAGTGATGCAATCTGACATCTGATCTGACGTTAGTAGTTTTAGAGTAGTTGTGTAAGAATCGATTCTTAAATCGATCTAGAATCTATAGAAGGTATAAACATAAAATTTTTCTGTAACTTTTAAGTTATTGAAGGATAGATATACTTTTATTTACCTTAATTTAGATTAAATTTTTGGAAGCAGCCGTTAAACATTCCGGCTTGGAAGGGAAAACTATCAACAGTATCGATTTAAAAATGTATATAATTCCATCGTATCGTAATTCGTAATAGATGTCTGTCATCTTTATGTCAACCACAAAGATGAATGTTATCAGCTGATTGTCAAAATAGATTGATTAGTTTAGTTCGGAAATTTTTACGGGAAACTTAAGTTATAGGTGGTATGTAGCATAATTTATTTATCATTTATCAACGTATAAACAATTTATCTATTTGCATTGTGTAATGAACAATTATCATGAATGATTACATGAATTGTAATAAATGTATTAAGTAGTTACCTACATAGTTAATACATAGGTATATTTTTTTTTATGAGCGTAGTAGGTAATACCCATGTAATACCTACCTACTTGGTACCTTAGCCTTTTTTTAAATTGTCTAATAATTATTATGACGATCGGACGATAAAAAGATTTTTGTCAATTTTTGACGCGCAATAAATTGTAAACTTTCTAGCCGAAAAAATAACGTTTATCGTTATACAAAATTATGAGAAGTATTCTTTTACTCAGAAAATAATTTGCATAAATCTGTAAAAAAAAATTGAAAAATGGCCGTCTCTAATGCTATGTTTCTGTTTGAAGTAGTCGTTGAAAGTGTAAAAAGTATGGTAGAAAGCCGCCAACTGATCATAAGGAGTGATTTTGCAGACATCTTTTCGCTTGAATTGAAAGATCCTAAGCAAATGCATATTGTGATGCCCGAACCTCCACCATTACCGCCGGAACCACCTGGAAAGAAAGGGAAGAAGAAACCACCTAAGCCTAAGAAAGGCAAAAAAGGAAAAGTTGAGGAGCCTCCTCCGGAGCCTGTGATACAATCAGGACAATCAGTTCTATTCACGAGCAGCGCAGAATTTCTAATTCAAAGTATGAAGAAATTTCCCATGGAATTATCACTATGGAGCAAGGAAGATAATCTTACTTGTATAGGTTCCAATGGTATTCCCTGGGACCCAATATTTTTGCAATACTTAGAAAAGATTTGTAATTGCCAAGAGCCTCCACCTGTAACATTAAGAGAAGAGTATAATATATTTGAAGAAGGTAAAGCTAAAATTATGGCGCAGATTGGAATTCAAGTTAAATTAACTTATTTAACAGATAAAGTTACGACAGCCTTTCGTACTCTCTCCGAGGACCCAACTGTAAAAAAGGTTTTATATACTGGAATCAATTCTAAAACGACTTCTTATATTTGTACTTTAAAAACTACAGACGAAGATTTTGAAGAAAATTGTAATAAAATAGAAAACAACTTTGTCAAAGACAAGCCTAAAGCAAATAAAATTGCTTACGCTGATTATAAGAACGCTCCAGGAGCAAATCTCACCTTCTTCAATGAGGGAGACTATTGTTGTATGAGTCATGCTGATAAACCGCCTGAGTCAATATATAAGGCTCCTGAAACTTGTCCTGATGTAGACTTTATCGTTGACTATGTCAGAAAAATTATAGTTTCATGTAACGATAATATGAGGATGTTAACACCACAGCCAACAATTAGGCCAAGAGTTAAAGCTACAGACATTGATAAGTTATGTTATTGTAAAGAAACGAGTTGGCCTAAAGGCAAATTTGCGGAAAGGTTCAAAAAGGAGGCTCAATCGGAACCTTGCCCAATATGCATAAATGCTGGTAAAAAACCTGAAGGTTCTCGGGCAGCCACGTTTGATGTAGCTAATATAAGAGGACCTTGTGGCCGACCTGACTGTAGAATTGCAAGAGATTTAAGAGCGTACATAGAAAAACTTGTTGAAGAAGATAATAAAGAGATAGATATTAATGAAATTATTGGACCATGTGGAAGTAAGGAATGTACCCTTGCAGAAAAAATTCAAGAGTTCCTTCGTCATGAAGGAATATTTAGTCAAGGAAGTAATTTAGAAGGTTTATCAACACAGTGTGCTTGCGTAAAACAAATACAAGACGCTCTTAAAAAAAAAGAATCTTGCGATTCTTCTTGCCCGCAGGAATGTGATGACAGTGATAGCGAGGCAAGTAAATGTGATGGAACAGGCTGCCCATTCAGCAAAAAGGATCAAAAACAAGTTTACAACGTGTATTATTTTACTGTAGCGTACGATATAGACAAAGATAAATCTGGGTCAAGTTCACCAACTGATGATACGGATAAATCTTCAAAATTCAAATATTGCTCCACAGAATGCCCTACCACAAAAAGTTCCATAAAAACTTCTTGTTCTAAAAGTGTATGCTCTTCAGTAACTGCAAAAAAAGAAGTTGGAGAGGATTCTGATATTTCCACATGCCAAGATCCAGTTTGTCCAAGTAAAACCGAAGTCCCTCCTAGTCCAGCAGATAGTGACTTACTGATAAATTTTGACGAAATTCATAATCAATGCTGTGTTAAATCCTGTGACGTCGCAGACAAAGTAAAGGACTTCATTGTGGATGGAGTAATGAGTAAGAAAAAAAAGACTGTAGAGCAGGATGATCCATGTTATTGCGATTGTGTTTGTACATTTAAATTTACGAAACAAACAACGTATTGCGCAGTATGTGGTGGATACGAGTGTTTGGGAGATGATGTGAAGGAAATGCCAGAATACGCTAAACCACATCCCTGTCCTGTTTATCATAAATTATATGATAAAAAATATATAAAAGTTCAAAGCCCCTGGCCAGAAGAGACCGATTCAAAGAAACAACCTGACACAATCAGTATGAAAAGCTCAAGAACCACTGGATCAAAACTAGGCCATGTTGACAAAAGATTGACCAGTAATCGATCTACTAAAAGCTTTACTGAGAGAAAGGATAAGAGTGCAGAGAAAGTAAAAAAGCCAAAACAGGAAAAGAAAAAGGTTGGGAAATTTACCGCTAACGTCGAAGATCAACGTGTGTATTTTTATTTCTTTTTACGATCTTTTAAAAAGTTTTTGGAGTTAATAATATTGTAGTTGATTTCGATAAATTTTGATAATTGTTTGGATTACACTATTATTTTTAAAATTCTAAAGCAAAAAAATCCTTTGAAGCCAGTTTCCTGCCAGTAAAATAATTATATATTAATTATTTTAGCTCCACCAGTAGTAGAAAAGCGCATCGAAACTAAATATCCATATCCGCCCGTACCAAAGCACATGGGATGGAATTGGACTGCTGAAGATATACCCGGCATGAAGGTATTGTAATTTTGGTTATATTAAGATTTATTTCTTATAATACCACATACAACAAAATCTTGAAAAATAAGAATAAAAAATGAGTTAATAGTAAATTATGTTTTTCAGCCTCGACCCAAATGGAAACCAGGTGCAGCCAATAAAATTTTAGTAAGAAGATATAGAGCTGTCAGAGAAGGCGTGGATATAATAGCAAAGAAAAAACGTGCAATGATGCAGCGCAAGAAAAAGATAGAAATGAAACCTACTTTAGTTGTAAAAAAGGAGGACGGTGAATATACTGTACAGATGGAAGTGTTTAAGAAATATTCAAAAGCAAGACTTATTTTCCAATATCCTTACGATGAGAAACCACCGTTAGTTTATACCATTGGAAAGACAGAAGAAGAAAAAACGAAGATAAAAAAACAACGTGAAAGACGAGAGAGGAGAGAAACAAGAAGAAAAAGTCGATTATTACAATCGACGTTCAAGGATAGATGCCAGGAGATATGTTTAAAAGCTTATAATCAGGCCATCGGCTTGCTACCGTTGCCAAATGCAAACAATCCAGATTGTCCATGCCACACTGAAGCTGCTAACAATATAAGCCCACCAATAGATTCTTGCTCTTGTTCCGATGAAGGAAGCATTTCAAGTAGTGACACGGACGGAGATGAATGGACCATTGAGTTTAGCCCACCTGCTGCTCGATGGGACGTAAAGGCAAAACATCCGCCTGTTTTCGTAGAAAATGAAAGTCAATATAGTTATCTAGATTATAAAGTGAAGCTACTTGATAAACACGGTGTCCCTGTTGCTAGGTACTTTAAAGGGCCTGATGGTAAAATGGAGTGTAGTGATTTAGGTGGCTTTTGGGGCCCCGGTCACATATGGATGGAAATTAATAAAGATGGTTATATCGGACCCGATAATCGTTGGGTTCCAATGAATTTTATTGGTCCAGATGGAATGTTCTATTCTGCTGAAGAAGGTTTCTTTACCGATAATACTGGTGAAAATTTGAAGATTGGTATCGATGGCTATATTGATAAAGATGGAAAGTGGGCATGGTATTCAAGGAGAAGGGCAAGAAGCCCCAAAACAAAATCTACAGCTACCGGGACTACTTTTAATTCTAAAAGGAGTACAAGACCTGATACACAGGGGAAAGATAAAGCACAAACTCAGAAAGGAGGTCTGGCTGCATCGCAAAAAGGAGATAAAAAAGGAAATCTCGCTTCACCCAAAGGTGGAACTGACAAAAATCCAAAAGTAAACAAGACAGTTTCTTACTCGTCTAAAAAGGTTAAAACTGCAACAGTTATGAATGTATCTCCAAACTACGACAGAAGTTATTCACCAGTCAGTTATAAAGATCGTATGATGAAGTGCAATATTGACTTTAAGAAAATTGCAAAGTATAAGGAAATAATGCAGAGCTTACAAATGTATGACGACATATGCGAAATTAAACCTGCTCCCATGACAAATAGGGCATCAAATACTCCTAATAAGAAAATATCACCGTATACAATACGTGACAGTGTCTATAAAAATATGCAAATTAATTCCAATACTTACGCACGATCTGTTTCCCCTCTTTAAAATTAATAAAATAATATAATTGCGTGCATACTATGGTTACCTATCTATTTTATTTTTTATTCTATATATAAATCGAAACTAATATTAAATATTTAAAGTAACCTTATGCTTGTTTTAATTTGCTAGTGTTTATTTACACAGATCATTTAATATATTGGAGACTGTTCAGAATATAGAGTAACTGAGTCAGCTTGCTGATTTATTTAAGGGTACTCGTATTATGAACTTCATAAAATCCTACGACAAAACCAGACAGTTATCGGTGACAAATTCCATTCAAAGAACTCTCATTGGTCAATTGAGATGTCACGTGACCACTAGTTGACTGGCTTTTAACTTAACTAGCTGTTAAAGATAACAACATTAATTCGATTACCTATTGGACGTAAAATGAATGGGAAAGATGTTCCTTAAGTATGTCTACCTACTCATAATTACATGTCATCCTCTTATGTGTATAAACTGAAATAAAAATAAAACTGACGTATTTCAGTTTGACTTAATCAACATTAAATTTCTTCCATAGATTTCGGCAATTTTAAAAATTTCAAGTTTCTTTTTTCATTTTTCATCAATAAATAAAGCCATAAATGTAGTTTTTATTTTATTGCTCGTGTAATTAAGTTAAGCACAAAGATGCCTCTTTCGGATTCAATGTTTTTGTTTGAGATTGTTGTAGAAGAATTGGAAAGTTTCATGCGTTGTAAGGAATTCAGCATAAAAAGTGAGTTCTCAGATGTATTTACAATATATTTAAAAGAACCGAACGATTGTAATACTATGCGAGAGATGAAATTAAAAGGCACTAAAGGAATATCGAAGGTAAAATATTCAAAGGTTAACCAAAACACTTCTTCAAAAATAAAACTTCAAACAGGTCAATCTGTACTACTAGCGAATGACACTGAATGGCTTATTGCACATATGAATGCACATCCTTTAGAATTATCTTTGTGGAGTAAAAAATATCCAAAAAAGAAATTAGGTGCTGTATACGTACCTTGGAAAAAGTCATACTATTCTTATTTAAATAAAATAGCGATAAAGCAGCATTTAAAACCGCTCAAAGTAAAAGGCACGTATTATATTGAAAATCATTCTAAATCAAAATGTATGGCTATAATAACACTAAGCATTAAATTGACTTATTTAAGAGAAAATAATACAGAGGAATTATATTTAAGCCAATTAAATAAGACTTATATGTTAGATCCTGCAACATCACACACAAATACACAATCTGACTTAAAGGATTGCACGTGTGTTTTCCATAATAAAGAAGCGTCCCAGATGTTATCTGCTAAAATTGAAACTGATATTTTGAATAACACTATTAAAACTAACTTTTACGAAAAAACAGGACACAAAAGGCATTATTTATCGAGTATTGTTAAAAGCGATACTCAAATCGATAAACATAATTCAGAAGACTTATTTAGAGCCAAATCATTATTATCAATTGATTACGACAAAAAATTGAATCCCTTGACTTATATATTTGGATATCCTGGAGGGAAATTTAGAAACCGCGTTTATTGTGTAAATTATTTTACTGTTGAAAACGATGTTTCGGGAAAACCAGATTCATTAGAAACCACTGCTAGTGCTAGCCCAACTGTTTCTCATAAGGGAAGATATCATTTAAAACTATGTGATAGTAATTGCCCAAAGAAACATGAAGACGCAGGATCCTGTTCTCAAAGTGTTTGTTCACTAGATTTGCCCGATGAAGCCAGTCATCTGGTAAATATTACGAAATGTAAGCAAATTGAATGCGACAATAAGAAACATAGAGAACCATCTACTCCACCAGATGACCGTATTCTTTTAGATTTATCAAATCTTAAGGCAGAATGCTGTCAGTTCACAGAAAAGATAGAAGAGGTAGTAGGTGGAGTTTCAGGTAAAATAAAGATTGGAGAAGATCCTTGTTACTGTACGTGCGAGTGCAGATTTGGTTTTACAAAAAAGACAACTTATTGCACTGTTTGTGGTGGCTACGAAATTGTTGGAGAAGAGTTTGTCCCAACATCAGGAAACCAAATGCCATTTCCATGTCCTATATTTCACAAGCTTATCGACAAGAATAAATTGAAGAACTGGAGTACATCAGGTAGTGAAAGTAAAAAGAAAGGCGATGATCAAAGCGTTAAAAATATGAAAGTGAGCTCGGGTCAGAAAGCTGCAACAACCACAAAACGTCAAGGAACGCCTAAAAGCGTTGAATCCGAAAAAGATTCTAAAAAGGGTATAAAGAATAAGAAAGATGATAGATTCAAATTTAATTATGGCTACAAAGGTATACGTATGTATTTATTGCCTTTTTTTTACTCGTTGCATAATTCTTACTCTTTTTAAAGTCATAATTAGTGGCAATTTTAATATTGAAATTATCTAAAATACCTACTTGCAGCACCCCAAATTGGACACAGTGAATGTGCTACGCCTTGCACTGGCACACTTGGTTCTGTCCCAAAAAAGATGGGCTGGTTATGGACTGCCGAAAATGTTCCGGGAATTAAGGTAAAGTAAAAAAAAATTCATACAAGAGAGTGAGCCAATTTTTTTTTAATTTTTGTATTTTTTTTTAGTTTCGTCCGATGTGGAAACCTGGTGCTGTAAATAAACATGTTCTTAGACTTCTTAGAATGGCAAAGAATCCTGGCGAAGTTATTGCTAAAAAGAGGAGAAAAGATGCCGGCAAAAAGAAACGTCCACTTAAGAGGCCATTGTTAATTGTTCACAAGAAAGATGGAGAGTATACCGTTACTATGGAAACTATGAAAACTTATTCTAAACCTAGAGCTCCCAATCAACATCCCTATGAAGATAAGCCGGTGCTTACATACACGATAGGCAGAACAGATGAAGAAAATCGTGATAGGCGGAAAAAGAAGGAACGCGAACAACGACGGCTTGAAAGAGCACAACGACAATTCATACAAAGTGCTTTTAAAGATATGTGTCAAGATATTTGTCTTAAAACATACCAACAGGCCTTGGGTATACTTCCCGGAGCTGAAGATCCAGAATGTCCTTGCTTTACAGCGGAATCCGACAAAGTTACCCATGACGTTTCTTGCTCATGTTCCGAAGAAAAATCATCTATTGGTTCCGACACAGATTTAGATGAATGGATTGTAGAGTTCACTCCACCGAACGCAACTTTTGATCCTACTTATAAATGTAAAAAAGTTTTGAAAGCCGACTTTGGAACTCAATATACGTATTTAGATTATAGAGTCAAACTCTTAGATCGATTTGGTAATCCCGTGCCTAGATTCTTTAAGGGTCCAGATGGAAAGCAGCAGTGTAGTGACCTTGGTGGGTTTTGGAGCCCTGAGCATAAGTGGTTAGAGATTAATGTAGACGGCTACGTAGCTCCGGACGGAAGGTGGGCTCCTAATACTTTTATAGGCCCTAGTGGTGAGCAAGTAGAAGCTGAAGCAGGGAAATTCCAAGCTACAAATGGTAAGTGGTTAGTTGTTGGAGTCGACGGGTATGTTGACTGCGTGGGTAAATGGCGTTTTTATCCAAGGCCAAGAGGTATTACGCAACAAAAACGACGTGCAGTTGACGGTAGAAAGAAGGGTGGAGCTGGAGACAAGAAAGATCGCAAAGTCGGAGAATATAAGCCATCTGAAACGAGCTGGAGTTGTTTTGGTGATGTTTCTCCTAAGTATTTATCTACAATGGGTATCGTTGGTCATGGACAAGATAAAAAATTACTGTTGTCCGCATTACGGGATATGTTGGCACACGGTGAAAACGTGAAAATACCTCAACCGTCGACGGTATATCGACTTCCAGGTTCGAAAAGGTCAAAGAGAGCTCGAATCGCCCCGCATCATGCCAAAAGCTACTTGGAAGACAGGTATAAGTGTCATCATCCCGTGCCTTCTGATAAGGGAATAGTTGCAACAGACGAAGAAGGTAACAAAACGTATTTTAAGCTGTCAGGTGTTAAGAACAAAAGGCCTAAGGAGAGGTTGGCTGATTTGGCTCACCAAGGAATCAGCGTGAGTTCGTTTCATGTGCCATGTTTCCACTCGTTTATTAATTCGGAAATAATGAAAAGGCAACAGCGGGAAAGGCTTATGGCTCTCGCCATCAGAAATATAGGAACACAAGCAGATTAAATAAGTTATTGTAATGTGCGTTCTGTGTCCATTGTTATAGACGTTTTGGAATAGGAATTGTGGTGTATTTATTAAGAGCAAGTTATTTATTGTTTGTATTTGGTACTCTGCTAAGTTAAATCATGTAACGTTATGTAACTGTAAGAAAATAAAGTATTTTTTAATTTTATTTTTGCGATTTTTTTTTTAATTTCATTTATAAAAAACTGCACAGAAAATTTTTTTATTCAATGAATAGGAACGAAATACTTTCTAGATGATGAGTAAGTTTATTTTTGATTTTTTAATTTTGTGTGATGATTTTACTGGTATCTTACTGATATTTTAAAAATATTGCTTAACTAAATGTTTAAATTTTATAGGCAAAGAACGGCTGGAAGCCTGGTGCGATTTCCAAGCGTCTACTCAAAGCACTGAACAAGGCAAAGTTACGACGGTCGGTAATCGAGTTCACAGAACCAAGGAAAGTAAAGAAACGCATAGAAGAGAAACCAGCACTAATCGTTTGTAAAAAAGATGGCGAATATCGAATAGAGTTGAGTGCGACACGAGATGCTAAAGATAATTCTAAAGACTCCTGTCCTCTTGTATATCGAATCGAGGCAGCTGATAATGAGACCAAAATTAAGATAAATGAAAGGAAACGGCGACGTCTTATTAGGGCTGCGGTTAAAGAAGCACGGAGCGCGTGGTCCTATCCAGAAAATTGTGAAAACATCTGCCTGCCTATTTATGAGCGAATGATTAGAGGTTACACAGTCCCTGAGTCCAAGGAATATGAAGAAGAGGAATTGCTAAGCTGTTCTTGTTCCGATGAAGAAGTCAGCTCCAGTTTTAGTTCATCAGAAATTGATTGGGAGTTACATTTTTCTCCTCCTTCGTCATTTCAGAAACAAATTTCATTGGATAATATTTAGGGCGCAAAGTTTTCAGTTTTCATTACCTGTTTTTATTTCTAATATTTTAAAAGTTAATTTAATGGGTCCTGTATTTTTCGGAGGAGAAATTTTTAAGGTTGTAGTGTTTTTCGGAATAATAAACGAAAGACTTTGATTAGTTAACTATTTTTATTGTTAAATAGTATGTTGAGCATATCCCATATGACTAGGGACAATGTTGTATGAGGTGCTATTCTAAGGTATAAGGGTCCTATTCCTTTGTAGAGCCCGTGGAGCCCTTCACTCCTATAGATTTTGGTAAGACAGTCGAAAACGCCTTTATATAGTTGTTCACCCGGGCCTGTAAAAAAAATTAAAATTATAAACTGTAATTTTTTAACTTGATGATACAGATGGCACAAGTCCGCTATATTCTTTTTAATTTAATCATATATTATATCCCCTAAGTAGGTGTAACTACTAGGGGATGAAAAGACATGAAATTTATTAATCCGCACTTGGCCAGCCTGGTAGACTAAGGCCTAAACTCTTCTCATATTTGACAGAAAATCTGAGAACTTCAGGATTAGGATTGTGATGATTTGATGATGATGACCTACATCTCCCTATTTAATATAGGTATAGAGAGTTGACTTACATACTACGATACAAACCGTAGATTTCAAATTTACAACAACAAAAAATACTCTTAATTTTATTCACCACAGATAGCAACATAAACGACAATATCGACGGTTCCGGACTTCTTTTAGAAGCTAGCGTAAACCGCAGAATAGCACGTACCACCACCAAAGCCATAAAGCTAAAACAAAACATGGATGGTCTACATAGTCACATAGATGTTACCCTGGTTATAAAGCCGTGTATTCACTACATCCAGTGGAGTTTCCAAACACACACAAATGACACCGCTGACAAGGCTCGCGGAGAACGCGAGCGTGGCGGGCGAATGTTCGAAGTAACCGTGAGATACCAGGTTTTCTTTCACTCTGCAATGTATGTTTGCATGTATTCGATGGCGAGATGGTTAATAAAAGTGGTTAAATGGTGAATCCATTCCAGGCGGACTCAGGTTTTGGTCCAGGCAGGGGTATTTGCGCTTATAAAAATGTAAAAATATCTTGTACAGATAGGTTTTTTTAAACGACTTTCTCGCAGTCCATGATAACCAGGCTGTCTAAGTCAATGAACTGCATTAGTTTATTTGATGTAAATTCGGTCGGTATTTACATCTCTTTATGATGAATAAAAGTTTTGACTTTGACTATATAGATAGATAGATCCAATTGCCCTCCCCTGAACCTCTCCCTCGATACGCCCTTGAATGCATGCGATATGGATCAGCAAAATTGAAACAGGGAAGATTGTATCCTTCCACTATTTCGTTGTCGTAAGCATCCCGTAAACTTGTTTTTTCTTGCGTGTCTATACAATTTCCTGCTCCGTCCGACTTTAACAACCCGTATGGAGGTAGATAGTACACAGAACAAACGCAGTATTAGAGGTTATCAAAACCTGTTTACCCTGGTTATAAAGTCGTACAGCGATGACGTCAAAAGGACAAATGGCGAGCGCCACCATCACACCGCTTAGAGCACTCGCCGCAAAAGCGAGACCCAACGGCGAGCGCTCGCAAACACCGTTCGACAGCAGTATGTCTTTTGAACTGAGGAAAAGTAATTTACTATGACGTTAAGTGCAGACTATTTGTGGTCTCATCCTCGTTGAAAGCAAGAGAACTCTATGTTTAATGTGATTGTAGCTAGAACTGTACACGTGTACAGTAATTATAAATAAATAACGCCTCACATTCAATAGCCCCACAGTACGATTTACTGTAACATGGGTGCAATGGACACGCACCCAGACTGGGAACAGAAATCTAAC
>DWAV01000877.1:0-15939 GCA_018231305.1 Noctuana lactifera
AACGTTCACAGTTTTTCTGTAGTGTATTTAGTATCAGCATTGCACCCGTGCGAAGCCGGGGCGGGTCGCTAGTAAACTATAAAACACAATACACGAGCCCCACAAAGCTATGTAAATACAGTAAAATACGCATATGTACAAAAGCTCGATAATATTTATAGATAAAAAAGCGATAAGCTATCAATGGATCAATAAGTCGTAGCGTTAGTTTTGTACCGGTTCGCCTCTGACTGTACAAAAGTAGAGCCAACATAGTTCAAAAAATGTCCTACGTAAGAGATTCAATTTTTGCAATAAATAATTTGATTGAATTCGATAACAAACGTACGTATTAGATATATGAATCTTATGCGAAATATCTACAACCAATTACATAAAAATGCTATGTACTGTACAGCTGTGTACAAATAATGTACATATCAATAGGTTTCCACCTTCCTATCAAAATAATACCACTATAATAAATAATATAGCCCTGAAATATTTAATGTAAAAAGGTGTTCTAATGAATGGCATCATAATAGTTGTATCATAGTAGGCTTAAGCCCATTAGGCCTGAATAAGAGATGTCCGTCAATGTTAACTTAAGCATACAAGACTATCAAACATAAAAAATATTACAAATAAGACCGCTCTATTTTTTATGAAAAACGGGAGGTAAATAAGTCTACAAACAATAGCGTCTAGATCTACATAGGTCTCGTTAAAATTTGTGAGGTCACGGTTTCTCATTTCAATAAATAGATGCACGAGTCAGCGTGAAACGGAGTGAGCGTAAATAATTGTAACGATTTATTCACACCGTCTAATTAGCTGGCTTCTGGAACATTCCGTATTTTAGACACTCCTGTGTACATACATCAGGCGGAATGACGTTTCTTGCTCGGTAACTGGGTGAAATAGTAAACGTAAATTTATTGCAGGTTTGTTTGGGTGGGATTTGAAGACAAAGTCAAAACAACGTACGAGTACATTATTTCGTAAAGAATTTAAAAAAGGCTTCTATTTTTACGTTTTTCAAATGTTTGCGTTTTCACAAATTAATGATTATTAAATTCGTAAAAATAAACAATAAATCTTATCGACAAATATATCACTTTTAACTTCCACGTGTAAGCTAGAATAAGGGGTACATAAATGTTGTGATAAAGGGTAAAGTAAATATGAAACTTTTTACCCTTCACGGGCCGCCACTAAATAATGCTGTCACGAATATAATATTTTTTCCGTGTCAGCCGACAAAGTGTCATAAATGTGGACACGTCACTTGCATATTATATGAGCTCGTATGAAATATCGTTAGCGTTGATAATGGGGCATTCGCGTGTGGGCGCGCCTTTACGTTTGACGTTGTGTGACCGCACCTTTATACCGTACAGTTTTTGATATTAAAATAGAGCTTTATAAATACTACTAATGAGTATGTTAATTAAAAGAATAAGGTTATTATTATGCTATAATTAAGGAGATTAATGAAAACAAACAGATTTGATTTTTGACTAGGATAAAATGAGCAAATATGAGCTTTACTATCACTCCACCGCAAACTGCTCATCTATTTTAGGTACTATATTAAAACCATTACATGGGTTTTATAACTTGTATAAATACCTAAATTTGTGTGTGTTTATACATAGCCTACGTTTACTGACGTTAACACTTTTCTGAAACGTCCTATTAAAGTATTGAAACACTTCACGCCCCAAGCACATTAACAACATAATAACACTATCATTTCAAAATGAGAAAACGAATTAGTGCAAGTAAGCAAGAGTAACTAGTGGGAACATTTAGAAGGAAAAGGCGGTGGAATTTTAGAAGCGGTAAATTTCTCAAAGAAGGCACCCGATGTCTTCAAGGGTAACATATTAACTTCCGCACTTAGAACTGGTAAAGACCGGAGGGACGTTCAAACGCTTAAACGACAGTTTGTATAAAAAAAACTATTCTTTTTAAGCTTGTATATGTATCAAGTCAAACCAAAAAGTAATACATAATTTCATCTGTTACAGATTTCAAGAATTTTTATTGGAGTCGTGTCCTAATGATGATAAAAAAAACAATGGCTTTAGTGCAATGAATTATCTATAATATGTCAAGGTCGTTTCGTTTTAATTTTTTCTCAAAATAATTTTACCACGAAAATTATCACGTAGTATTATTTCTAAAACAACCTAAATTCAAACAAACCTTAACCCTATATCTCACCGACCACGTAAACCATGACTTGATCCTGTTGTTTGGGCTGGCCGCCAAAACAATATTTCAGTAGTGACCTTTCGCCTTGCTTTATGGTTATCATCTTATAACTTGCACCAGGTATGACAGGTTAATGTGCTTACTGATACTGCTCTTGGACAGAAAATAGATTGTTATATCACCTACTATCTCGATCGTAATGATCCTTGCGGCAAGTCATTTATGAAACCATGTTGCAATACCACGACATATTCATAGCTTATTCACTATATCATACAGTTCTCTATCTTATAAATAAAATCATGCTTTACGTAGACTAAAATTTAGTATACATAACTACCATACTGTTGCGTAGTTGGATTTAAAATTAGATGTATTTTCTATAGAAAATAAAACCACTTTTTTCGAGCTTCGTTTTCTACAGATCTACTCGTGATAATAAGCAATGAAACATATTAGAAGGGATCTATTAATACCGGTCATATCAAAGAGTAATTATAAAATATTATCTAAATAATATTATTTTCTTTACACAGACAAAAATTTGTAACCAATCAAAGTATTGAGCTTATTATCTAACATGCACTTAAATCGATAAGAGACAACTAATTTAGTAGTTTACATGAAATGAAACAAATGAACGCACTAAATAACATTCAAAGTCTGCATAGACAAATCACACGCATATTCCTAAAGAATGTATCTCTCTTGTTTTACAATGTACCACCACGTACCACAAATAGCGCTAACAACAACTTAAACAACTTCTTAAGGCCAAGAGAGATTGGAATCTAAATCAAATTATATACCTGTTCTCACTATTGTGCTTGTGCCAGATCATGCACTGAACCTCGGTTCAGAGATATACAGTCCCGATTTATTATGTTTATAAGAATATTACTCATCAACTATCAATTAAGAGACTTAGGCAGCCCATTACTTACTCCGCCCCATTAAACCAATTTTCACCTACTTCAAAACTATAATATTGTTATGTACTCAGTCTACAAAAAAAACCATAAACTTTCATAGATGAATATTAAGTTAGATGTCATAAACCCTTGCTAACTTTTTAAGTTTTATCATAAGTATTTAGATTTAAGAAATTCATGATTCTTATGCACGAATATTTTTTTTTATATATAATTTAATTTTAGTTTAAAAGAATTTAATTTTGTTTTTCTTGACGAAGATATTTCGCTTATGAGTATAATATCAAAATCGAAAATAAAGTGTCAAATCGCCAAACTTTTGACTCCTATTTTTCACACTACGATGAAAAGATAAACTTTGAAGGTCAACCAAACTTATTGCGCGTAAATACATATATCACTTATACCGCTTTATGGCTCAATTCTTGTAGAGAAATGAATGCAAAAAGTGAGCTGTATGGAATGGAAATATTTCACGCGTGTTCGTTAAAAGTACTCGGTGGTATTGTTGCGAACACAATGTTATTTCTTGTGTAACATTGCTGAAGTCGGCAACATTGCGAAACCTTCGTATTAACTGTATCGTTTGACCGTCAGTTGGTCGTATTGCAATGTCATCGTTTATTAATTTGCATATCTGGCGGCTCATACATTTTATTTTGAATATACTTACATAAAATTTGTAAATCAGCTGGTACTTTGGTGATTGTATTTGATTTCATAATTCGATAATACACTTCTATAATAATAATTAACATCATTATCATCATCAACCCAACATTGTCACAAATATAAGAAAGAAATAGACAAGAAAAGGGAAAGTTTAGATCGGAAATTTTTTAATTTAAAAAGATATTCAAAGTAGGTACTTAATAGTACAGAAACATTCAAGTCTAGACTAGTTGCAACTCATATTCAAATGCCTGTATTAGTCACTACATTACGTAAGCCATTTTTGTAATAAACAAAATAAATGACAGTTAAATATGTAACAAAGTAAATTACTTCCTTTATAACATGTTAATTTCCGTTTCTCACAATTTGTTACTGTCAAAACTAAGTCAAGGATTATTTCTTTAAAATAACATAACGTAATTACTTCCTTATGTGGATAAAATGACGCAATGTACGTCATTATTATAGAAGTTAACTAAATGCGTGTAGAATATTGAGATCATTATGGTTACTAAAAATATCAATATCCTGCAACATTTGTGCAAGCTAAAATTTTGTTGTCCTAATTTCTCATCCACCACATTGTCAACCACCACCCAGGGACGAAGTCGTGGGCATCGGTTCGATAAATATTGTTACATAAATCTGTACGTAACATTTTTCAAATTTATTAAACGTTTTTTGTAAGCGTATAAAAAACTAAACGATACTTTAAATGACCATATACAAACAACACTGTTGGGTCGCATGCAACAATATCAATCAAACGGTCCTGCGGGCCCATTCAGCGCTCACGTCGGCGGCGGCGGGACTATGGAATATTTCATATTGGTCATATTTACCCGAGCCGCGGACACCGATCGCGAATGAATCTGAAATGAGGCAAATAAGCAATTACGCGCTCAAATTCGGGCTCGATTTCGCGATGTGGGAAATTTCAGACGCACTGCTGGTCACGCAAGCGCTTCTGGCAATTGACTGGACGCATCGTAGCATATTATAACACGGTATTGTGTCTATATAATGTATGCCGTAACAAAAAGTACCCAAGTAGTTATTTCTGGACTACTAATATATCGTGTAGCATGTGTTAATTCAGCTCTTTAGGAATAAAAATAAAAAAAACTCGAAAAGTAACACCGAATACATTTAACTATGATTTCTAATTACCGACAAAGAGGGGTAGTTTTATAAGTTTGACGTATGTGCGTATGTGTGTCCTTGTGGCCTCGTACTAAGATGAATAGCGCATAGGCCTTTGAAGCATAACAAACTGATTAAAGAAAGTTACTGAAGTTAATATTGCGAAAAACGCAAGACAATCAGAATCCAAGTGTTGTTTGTGTAACACGGAGCACCTCTACAGTTTTATCGTGAAAATACATAAAGGATCAAATTTACATAATAAGCTCTCGCCCGCATACGCACCGAGCGCGATATATTCAGATTCCCGTTATTATTTTGCCTTATTCAATCCGTTCCCAAATTATGTTCCGGGGTTGAATCAAACACATTGATAACAACAAGGTAAATTTAATATTCATCGCGGGGTATATGTGTCAACAGATATAAAAGATAATCGGATTCACGTGTAAGCGAAGGCTGCGTGTCACACCGTTGGCGCTATCGTTCGCGAACTACCTAATCTTATTACTGCGAAAAATGCTGTGTCTATAGTTGTGTGAACAATTCTTTAATACAAAAATTATTCACCGAAGCCTTAGAAGAGGAATAAATCTAACTGAGCAAATAAAATCTTAACTTACGTAAGTTAATAAATTATCTGTTATAGTTCAGTTTAGATTTAATAAACACCGTAAACCTACACTCCTATTAATATTGCTAAATAATCATGCCGTCACAGACAAATGGAATGCAATACATTAGGCGTCGCTGCTTACTAAGTAGTACGAGTTATTAGTTTTATTGTCAATCTTCAATAGAAACAGAACATTATAATTGTGTCTTCGCTTGGATGCCGTTAGATCTATCTCTAGATTTAGCGAGATAAAATAAAGCGAAATGGTCTGTATGGGTGCGACACAGCGTTGGTCGCACGCCAACTGTCGCGTGACATCGCACGCGAGAAATCGAACCAATTCATAGTTTACTCCATACCACCATATAGGTATCAACTTTTCTATAGCCCATGCTTCTATTGTATCGAGACAAGAATGATGTAACGGTGTTAAAAACGTCTTACTTGTATAACATTTTCCTTTTATCTTCAGCATGAATTGCTGATGGAGCATTTGACGAGCGCATAAAATAAAATGGACATAGTGTTGGTCGCCGGCCAACTGTCGCGCGACATCGCACGCGCTCTGTGTCGACGCAGTTTTCAGTTAGCACCACACGCTGCGGTGTAAATTATGTTCCCAATGACCACTGCAAAATTTTCTATCCAAATATAGTATCAGTAAGCTTATTCAGATTCCGTATTTCATCTTATTCAGAAATAGGTAAATAGATAATTCATTACAAGAATTCAAGAAACAAAACATGGATAGGTATATACCTTTAGTTAAGTTAGCACGGGCGTAGGGGCCACAACTCACAAGTACCGACTAGTTTTAGCGCGGGTTACGAGGGTGATAGTGGCGGTACCTTTCCAGGTGAACTACACAAGTGAGTTGCCACCTAAAGTAAGTTCATAAAGTATACCCAAGTAGACCTTATTCAATATAGTTCGGGACGAATCTCTTTATTTGTCATAAGCAAAAATTCAGAAAGTTCAATAATTTTACTGGGAAACATTTATTTTGACATACTTTCTACGAGATTGATCATAAGGCACCCGAGCGTAACATGCACGTATTAATAAAAGTGACGAATTAATACTATTTATCAAGCACTCGTAGCGCCACCAATTGCAACTAATTGGCATTTCCTACTCACAGTAAAAATAGCCCAGTTTCTAAATGAGGGCTGTTGCTGTTAATAAATAACTTACCAACATTTGTGAATTACTCTTATATTATTTATAAGTTCCTACTCAGAAAATAAAAAACTAATATAAAGACTGGTCGTGCGTACCCAGATTATGATCCCGAGAAGGAGGGTGGAAAATCCTAAATATTGGCACGAGGGCGGCGGTAATCAGAAATATGCATCTTAGTCATTATTTTAAACGAAAACGCAAAGCTGTAATGTATAGGAATTGATATTCTCCTTTTAAAAAGTCGATTAGAAACAAAAATTTGTGGAAACGTTTTTTGACAATATTTTTCAATGCCTCTACCACCGTATTAAAAATACTAACAATGTGTGCATTGATAGTCGGCCATTCATTACCACGTACTGATACGTAATTTGATAGTTCTCTCATTTCACAATACGTTCTAATAGATAAGTGCGCAGCAAAACCGCTCTAGGTTTTCGTAACTGACCGCCGAGGGTACCACTACAATACCCACTAAGGCAGCCGCTTATGCTTACGCGCTTAGAATATTAACCAAACTAATACACACCGCCCACCGCATAGAAACTACTCGTATAGCATAGAGAGTGTAAGAAATAAAATAAATATGCAATAGTACCTACTTATAGATTAACACTGATGTAGAATACAGTTCAAATGCAATCCAAAATCTTTTATAACAGACTTCAAAAATTAGCTTTTTTAAAAATTATGATAATTAACTATCAATAAACTGTTAGAAACTAAATCAAGGGAGTACTACAGATAAATAACAATATTATATTATTACATATCATAACATAGGTATAACAAATAATATAAAGTTGCGCATAAATCTGAATCATAATTTTAGTTAATAGCTTAACAAGCAACTTTTCGTCACATAACGTGATCTCACAGAGCTGTAACGATCATAACATAACACTACATTTAATTTTTAAAACGCTTATGTAAATAATATAGTAACGTAAGTACCTATTTGTAGAAAGAAAGAAGAACCGCATAAAACCATACGATGCAATAACATTTTAAACATCTCATAATCTCTACGATACTAGCTTTTACTCGCGCAACAATCTAATGCTATGGAATCAAATAATATGTATAACAAAGGAAGTAGCCTGTTCATAAATAGACGCTATTTTCTGTACTTCCATGGCACGTATGTGGTACTAAATACGCCGAGCTATAAATCATACTACCTTTTGTGGCCCGACGACGTCCGCAGATGACCACCGTACGACACTACGGACGACCCTGCGACGCGCGGTCGGATTAAATGTAATATTGTCGTAAATATGTTTGTAAAGCGCCTTATTTATTACCGTGTGTTTTTTTCTCTATATTTCTATTTGCAGACGTAAAAACAAACTTAATATTATTTTTACGCCTTGTGACGTCAAGGCTGTTTGTTTTTGTATATTTTTTAAGTTGAATTATAGAATAAAAGAAATCCAATTTTGGAAGCATTGAAACCTGTGAGTAGGTACCCACTCGGATATCAGGAAAAATGCTTTGTCTACGATGGCCAACGTCTTATTAAGAGTACCTTCCTACCTAATTATAATTCAGATAGACTCAAATCGCGATCGCGAAAACGTTCGGATATTGTTACCCAATCACGTACAAAGAGAATTTAATAAAATTTATAACACAAACGAACAATAATAAAATCTTCAATTAACACGTACCTACTTACGATTCATTTTAATCTTTTTTATTGCCGCTATAATCGCCCGATTTCTACAAGACCATTCGAATTCAGATTGCGAACAAAAGCAAATTTTTTATAATAATAATCCGCTTTACCATTTAATTAATGAAGCTTCTATGTGACGCAGAAAAAAATATACATTGTGAACAGGTATCAGCTACGTGAGGATTTGCTTATCGGAAGGATTTAAACCGAGGGATCTCCGCAATACATTAGCATTGCAGGGGATAGATTGAATATATTGAAGGCATTGAAACTGCCTATAGTGGGTATAGATATCGAATAATATGGATCATTGGTCAGAATAGAAAAGCTCTATAAAAATTATGCATCAAAGGAATTTATGATATGTTTTTTTTCTTATAAAATAAACTGATATATAGTTGTTATTTTATTTCATAAGGATAAAATCTTTCTTTCTTTTTAATCACTAGATATTCGTATGTATGTATGTAGATATTCTAAGTCTACTTACTGCCTTAAGGTTAGTTAGGTTAAAAGCTATTATAATAGTGATAAAATAAAACAGGCGGCTTAATATTTTAACATAATCTTGAACTTTTCTGTCTTCTGCTGAGCTTCAAATGTTTTTTTCGACTGCAAACAATAAGTAGGTACAAGTACGTAAAAGTAAACAAAGTCTGATCTTCTCCATTTTAATCTATAACATATTTTAATCTATAACATGTTCATTCATTCATTCATAGTAAAAATAGTAGTCGCTCTCCATCAGGCAAGAATACTGCGTATATCCCTACACATCACTATATTGTTCCTACGTAATACAATTTACAAATACAATTAATCACATTAATTTACTATTCCATACCAATACAGCTATATCAAGTGGATAGATAGATTAATCCGATCACAATAGGTGGCATGACTTCATTCCAATCATTGGTGCTGAGATCGAATGTGACGCATCTCGCATATTAAGTGCGTACCGATACAACAAAAGGAAGACTCAGTAATTAGCATTGCATCCATTTCGACATGTTGTTGGCTACAGAGCTCTGCCTTTCAAAATATAACGATCATTAATACGGTTAAGTGAAACCAATGATGTCAATATGTAGATATTTTTATACATTAAACCTTGCAGACAGACAGACACGAACAAAACCCAAGAAGTCACTAATCTATCGCCGGTTATACTCCGCTGTAATGATTTATTAACATGGTAATAAATACTTATAGCAGAACTATCTCCCATATCATACTCGTACCTATTACGTCTGATATAAGGTCACCATTCAGTACTTAACACCCTAAAACCATTATTTAGTGCTAACCACTAAACTTAATGTATTTAACTACGCGAACGTGGCTTGATTTGAGTGGCTAAAGTTACAACCGGAACGAACAGAGGCTCGTTCACCCTTGTTTCTATGTTAGCCCTCCAATCTGATATTATTCTTGAGACACGCTCGTAAAGACCGAACATCGCATGCATGTTAATTTACCCAAACAAAATTAAGGTCCCAAGTTACGTTACATTCTCACTGTACGTTTTAAGGATTAGATTTAGAAGTTGCAATTTGACTGCGAATTGTACCTTTAGCAATACTTTTAGCAAGGTAGAACGTCTGACTGAAGTGATAAGGCAATATAGAGTCTTTGAAAAAACCTTATTGATGATTGGAAACATTATAAGTACGAGTACACTCATAATGTTAAAAAATACTTTCGACAAAAACAGTGGTCCAAATTCACAAACCTGCATTCAACATTAAATTCAACAGTAAACTTTTACAAAATTCAGATTATCTTTAAACTTAACAAAATAAAGTAACATATTTTAATCAATGAAATATTTCATCATCAATACAATTGTAAACAAGAATTCAAACAGCATATTGATTCATCATTAACCAGGCATACGGGTAAAGGCTGTGTATCTAGGTCTATCGAATAGCACCGACCAAATTGACCGCACAAACTGATCAAATATGTATTCAGTATTGTGCCCCGGCTGTACTCAAATTGGCACATTTCGTAAGCTCGTCGCAAGTAATTAGTGCGGTTAATTCTTATAGACAACATTTGTGAGAATAGATTATTACCACTATGGCAGATTGCTTCACGTCCGTAACTAACCACGAATGCTTATTTACTAAAATTAAAACTTTAAGACAATAGATTGTGTAACTTCTTAAACTGTTCCTATACTATGCACGAAACAAAATATATTCTGCAATTTGGTTTTAATCATCCAATCTGTTTTGAAATAACGTTCTCCATAGTAATCCAAACAGAAATCCATCCAAACTTAGATACGCGTAGAGGAAACCTCTGTCGCCTGAATAATCTGTAGTGCTCATCAGGCAGTATAGATTGGTGCGATTGACGCGAGGCGTATTGTCGGGGGTACATTAATCGAATCGTGCATGGCGTCGGAGGCACGCTCGATTACAACCAGCTACGGGACAATATGCATGACCTAGTGTTGACGGTTTAATATTCAGGAGTCGCGCGTTCGCGGCGCACGCTTCGCTGTAATAAAAGCACGCTCCAACGCTTAACGAGCTAGACCGATGAGCTCCTTCGTATTTCAAACAAGTCGACCGTGTACGTGACCGCCACCAGGCAACATCTTAATTTCTGCAGTCACAGGGAGACTGAGAATTATTATCCTACCTAATGACCGCGGTCGGAACACTTGGACACTTGCGTGATTTGATTTTTGTTAGAAGACACATTTAATTCATCCATCCCTCTCCAATATTCAACACCAACACATTTGGAGCCTTAATGTTGAACTATGAATATTGATTGTGACACACATGTTTCTATAAATTTAAAAACTTCAAACATAATGAATCATAATAGGTATATATTACAACAATAAATCTGCAAACATTTAAAATTATGTAATATTAACTCAGTAATGAGACCGAATCCATTCTGCACAATATTTTATATTTTATTAAAACTTGAGCAATTCAATTAAAAGACAACAAAGGACAAGGAAAAGTTCTATAAAATTCCAAACGTGACGAACATTTCATATTCAAATTGCGGATTTACGAATCTTGTTTCGAAAACAATAGGGCTAATTCCTCTCCTACAAGCGACATCAAAGATAGAATCTCGGTAAATTTACAACGATATCTGATTCAGCCCCATTTATTAGAAACTACTCCCGGGAAGGGATTGCTCGCACTAAAATGGATACCCGCTGCCAGCAGTTTGGAACTTAAACTTCTAGACTGCAAAGAAAGTTATCAGCAATCGAGGGGCCATTGATTGTGCACAAAGAGCCTTTCGTCTCGCGACATTCGAGTTCGATTTTCCGCTCACAATGCGGGTGTCGTTTTTCCTCCTGCATTCGGAATTATACTCGTTGTTCCACGGTTCGTTCGGTCTCTACTTGACGCTGTTAAGTTTCTTTCCGTTTAGCCTTAAATCTTGGTTAGATCTACATAGTCAAGCAATAGTTTCATGTATTGTAAAATCACAACGCGTAGATCCATGCCAGACGATGTCTTTCGAATAGCACAACTAAAAAACCAAAGCCATGCATTGAATCATATTACTCTAACTAACACACAAATCTAAATTATAAAGGAACCATATGTCTAGTATAATAGCATAATATAGAACACTTAAAATGAGTACTGCAATCTAAAATGTTCTCATTTGCTGAAAGAGTGTGGACATTTTTCTAGTCGGAAATAAATATTTACTCACCATTAATAACTAAATAACCAAATTTCATTTTTATATGAGAGCTCAAAATTGTATCAGTGGCATTGTGGCGGCTTGATGACATAATTATGTTGAGAGCTCCTCAACAAATACCGTCAAATTAATACATTGTTCTGATTCATAAAGTTTTACTTCTACTTTGGCCCGTCGCCAAGTCACTTGCACAATGCACAATAAATACCTACTACTACGACTACTCTTAATTACTTCACTGCCATTACTGGAGTGCTAGTAGGGTCGTTAGCCATCACCATACATCAAAACGTGCCTATTACAAATGTCGTTAATGTGGTTATTTAAAATATTGCCTTTAAATCGTCAGTCAACATTCTCCAGGCTCTTCAAATAATTTTCCGTCGAACAATTTGGATATCACCGAATTACAAAGGAGACGGTCTCAAACTTATTGACATTTGTCTTTAGCTGACAAATCTATTATCGAGCTATTTAGGAAGGATTGTTGCTTTTCTATTCTGTTGAGTCTGGAACTCAACAGAAAAGCATTAAATAAACCACGGAACAATATTAATTCAAATTCAAATCCAAAAAATTTTATTCATCATAAGTTACACTGGATGAACGTCAAATAATACGGTACACATCGGCTTTAGGCGCCCTTTTGTCTAAGGTAGGCCCGGAGAAAAAAGCCGGCGGAAAAAAACTCTCGGCACTTCTTTATAATCAATAATTTTATACTTTACAATATATTCCTAATAGAGCGAAGATTACGACTCAAATACATAAAATATTTGAAGATTTAACACCCATCAGTTATTGGAAACCGAAAAAAAAAAATTGTTAAGTTTCTCGATTACCTATCTATTGTAAATATTCGATATATCAGGACCTAACGTAACGAGTAATAGAATCTAACAATAAATTATGCAATTCAACATTATTACCATAAAGTCTGAGCCTTGTTTAAGTCTGAAGACAACATTCGCTTTGTTAATGGCCACGTCACATTATCCAATTCACAGAAAGCTAGACTAATGCTCTAGATTAGTGCACTAGATGAGCTTGACATTTGTATGGTAGGGCTCATAGCAATAGTTACTCTTACGTCATATGAAATTAGCGCGCTGAATCACTTAACGCATGCCGGTAGGCGAATTTGTGAACTAGCAATTCAAGTTCTTGTTCATATCTTTCCTAAAACAATACCGCTACTTTTATTAGCATGCGTAACCTACTTGCTTCAATTCACTTACTCGTAATAAGTTTAAAATATTTAATATGAACCAACACCTGATTAAACTTTACTTGGTGCGTATATATGAGCCTTCATAATAAGGTGCTATAAGGTTAAACTGACCACAGGCAGCGGAGCAGATTTTAGCGACCGTGTTAATATGGAGCCAGTAAAGTGCGGTCCGGTTAATTACGATGTGAATTTTGAACAACGACCAAATTTATCTCAATAAAACCCGGCTACCCACACCCAGCTTTTATAAATTTTAGTACTTTACTAGCCACAAACTGCTTCCCTATTAGAACTCTGTAAATATTTTGATCACATTTATAATACTACGTAATTCGGTTAAGCAAAATATAATTAAGACTATTTTATTAATTTTAGCGTATGCCAAAAGTTTTCAACGCAGGTAAATTTATAAACAAAACTTTGGCAAAGCGTTACCTAAAAATTGTTCAAAACCCACAACACGATCCCGTCAAAAAGCCAAAATCGACCAACAAATTCAATTAAAACTTTTCCACGAGTAACCCAAACCGTAGAACATTAGATAAAGCTCGATTAATTATTACAAAGGCAGCTCTTTACAACATCAGACAAACAAGATTCGTACCGAACTAGACAAAAGCTTGAACGTAACCAGCAATCGCTCATTCATGCGACTACGGAGCCGGCGCCAGGAAAACTATCCATCCTTTTTCTCCGTTAAGTTGGAATATATCTGTCCCTGTCTGCCGGAAAAGGGGAAATGCGAGAGCAGCTATTTGTTTTTACAGTCGAGAGCCGAGGAACAAATTAGGTGGACAAACTGTTGAAGCGGGCGAGGTGTCTATATTCTACTCTGCGGAAATTCTTCTCTAAAATCCCTCCAGCGAGTGTCTCGCCGATTTAACTCGAGTGAGGTAATAATTTTCACTTCGATTTCAATAAAGGCATTGTACGGTTGATCACGACATTTGTGGACGATAACGCGTAGCGAACTCAAGTTTAAACTCAATTTTTTCTTAAGCGTTTTCATTGAGTCTTTATTTATTAAATAAATAATTGTAAATCCTATCGTTTTTTGTAAGAACGGTCACGAAGTCTTCACACGCTACACAACTATAGCTACCTAATGTACCCAATTATTCTCGTATTATATTGAATATGAACAAGCGGAGTACCTAGTTAATAAATAACAAAAGGGAAAAAAACTTAAGTACTAAATCGGTCCATTGAAAACAAAACAAACGCACACAATTCGAACGTGGCAACAATGCGTTGTACAAAAACAAAATTCACATAATTCATCGATGATGACAATGGAATGGTTGGGAAACGTTACATTACCCGAAAATTACTGCGGCTGTATCATGATTTGTAACTTGTACTTAGGTATTTCAGATTAACTTGTAAAATATTAAGCAAACTTCACTTTAACTTTTTAATTAACTCTTAACTATTCACACGTTTATACGGACGCAAATTGCCTACTATACATACCTCTATTTTTTACATATTATGTATATTCAAATGTTATCTTAACAAGACAGAATCAAACGAGACGATAAAAAGTTGCAGGTTTCACGAAGCCGTACAGTAACGTCACGAATGTCACGATTCGTTACCCGATCCACGTGACAAATCCTCTGATCGGTCAGACACTCGCTATCATGAGGGAAAGAGCCCTACTGATGCAGGTAACAACAAGTTTAAATTGTAACCCTTATTTCTTGAACAATTAATAAATAATTAAATAGGTATCTTCCTATTTATGCCTTTACTAAATATAGCCCTTTATAATGTTTATGTTTTAAACTGTCGTTGCACGCATCTATAGATTAACTTGTAATGATATAAAGATATAATAGATCTAACCTCGACTAGTTTTAACCAATTGGATCACATTCTACCACCCTTCTTCACTTCAATTCGCAACACAACACAAATATTAAACGAACAAAAAAATTCAATAGCTTTATGAAGCCGCACAGGTGACGTCGAAAGTCGATACCCGATCCACGTGACAAATCCCCTGATCGGTCGGACACTCGGAAAAGGGAAAGTGAGCCATAGAACAAAAGGAGATATTATGAAGATTATGTGACGCGTCACGACTCGAGTGTAATCCCTGTAATCCGCTAGATACTTAGAGCAATACTCGTAGCTGTAGTTACGATTACAGTGTGCTAATGTTTCTTTCATGTGGACAAACATTCAGCTTCCAATATTTATTTTCGCTATTCAATAGGTACCGAAATGATTTATACAATATTTTTCTATTTGTGAATGTTTAAAGAAGTGAAAAGTACTTATTTATTTTAAGAACATGTAGGTAAATAATATTTATAAACACTCAATCTACATCAAATATGCCTACAACATTTAGTAAAAATCCAGATGCAGCAGGCCAACATCCGATGACAATAGATCGAAACTTTACATTTGAAATCCATACACAATTCAAAAAAACAATATGTCAAAAACAACATCTGAAAAGAGCAAAATAGAACAGACAAGATCCATTCAAATATCGAAAACTTTACATTTGAAATCCATACACAATTCAAAAAAACAATATGTCAAAAACAACATCTGAAAAGAGCAAAATAGA
>DWAV01000878.1:0-15929 GCA_018231305.1 Noctuana lactifera
CGTGCGTGCGTGCGTGCGTGCGTGCGTGCGTGCGTGCGTGCGTGCGTGCGTGCGTGCGTGCGTGCGTGCGTGCGTGTGCGTTAACCTCTTCATGCACAACATATGAAACCGATACCATACCATGACGCATTTCGAAGAGTCATGTAAAGCATGTAAATCTGGCTTCCCTTACCATTATGGAGTGTTGGTTGAACCGTTTGATCATATTCCTGTGTATGGACGTGTTGTCGCCCTTGTCCTTTTCGACGGGTGCGTCGTCGTCTGGCAACATTGGTATTGACTCTGTAAACTTTGGTAAATCTACCTGGAAATCCGAAATAGACAGTTCATTTAAATACTAGCTTTTTTAGTTCGGCATTTCTCACAGTTCTTCATAAAAGATAACATTACATACTGTGAGATCTAATGTGGTGTGTTTCATGGCTGATGCGATGGCTTGGTCATCCATTTTGGCACATTCTCCAAACAAATCTTTACTCGACGATGATGCTATTCGATCCCTGTTGAATTAAAATTTAAGTTTTACTGGCTGGTAGACTCCAGGTGGCTTATGTCAGCTTATGTCAGCCAGCGGCAGCATACATTGACCAATGAGATTCTCAGAACAGGTTTTGGTGCCAGAGTACTGTCTGGTTTTATGAAGTTCATAATACACCTACAGGGTTGAGAATGCACCCCATATAATGAAATGTAATATTTATTTTAAGCTTAATAAAGTCTAAATAATATGTGGGATTTCAAGAAATTCTTTTAAAACACTCACCTGTGAAAATAATGTGACTGAAAGAACTTTGTCCAGAACTCGGCCTCTGTCATTTTATTCGGCACATAGTCTATATGTTTCTTCCGGACGGCTGGATAGGTCTTAAATATCGCATCTATTATGTCCTGTGTCAGGTTGTATTTGAGGCCATTACAACCATCTGTTTGAGGCTGAATGTCAGCTAGAAACGCTCCAGATACACCTGAAGAAGAGTAATAGGTTACATAATTATAGAATAGAAATTTGACAATGTAGTTTAAGATAGTAATGGTGGTAACCATGAAGCAATTAATTATTAATAGAAAAGATTTAGCATGTCATAGTAGATGAACATTGAACAATATTGTACTGTGATCTGTGAAAGCTTGTTATTGCATTGTTAAGGTTTTCAAAACTGTCAAAACTTGTACTAAACCTACAAACCGCCTTATGTTATCTAAAGCCTTAGTACAAAGCTTTTGTAGCGAAAATTGTAATTAAATTTCGAATTAGCAGCGCCCGTACCGAGTACAGCAACAACTTCAAGAAGATAAGTGAATATTCAGTGCTTATCCTGTTTCCAAATGTTTCTTTTAACCGAATCACATCTGCATTGTAAATTGCACTCAATAACAATGGTGTTAGATTTTATTTTTAATCAAAAATGAATAAATGTTTTGTTACATACTCACCAGCTTCCTGCTTTATGTTTGTGGATTCGGTGTAATGTTTCAATGTTGGTGTGTTCCAATACTCTTCGCTATTAATAACTTTGGAGATTACTAAGTCTTCATACAAATGCTTTAGAGTTGGGTGAAGAGAGAGCAACCTGATTGAAGGAATTGAGAGAGTTAGTACTTCAGAGCTATGATATAACCGATGAAGCAATAGGATACTCATATTATTTCATTTAATATAACAATCCGGGGTTAAACTTTCTTTTTATAGTTATTATTTATAATTTTGTAAATATATTTGTTACTGAGATAATAAAGTTTAATAAGCAAATTATAGCAAAAGTTTAATAAACTGAGATAATAAGCAAATTATACGGTCGAAATAAGAAAAAGAAAAAAAAATTTGTCTACCATACCTGGACTTCATTTCCAATTCACCATCTATCTGCCTCTTGAATTTCGGCAGCAAGTTTTGCAACAGGGACTTGACTTGATCCCTATCCTTGGCTTGAGCATCAGCGCCAGCCGGATTCACAAAGTGGAACGTTGAGCATGATCCATCATGCAGAACTACCTGAAGCTGCACTTTTGGCTTACCGGCGGGTGATATTTTTTGCGCTGAAAACAAAATGTAATTTTTATGCTAACTACTTCTAAAAGAGGCAAAGAACTATGTTTAATTTATTTATGAAATGGTTTACATCATGACTTAACCTCATTGCATCTATTTCTTCTTTTATTTTAGGGGTGCTAAGTAGAACCCCACTCCGAATGCCAACTTATATTATGTCGCCTCTGAACTTGACTACAAAGATTAGGAAAATAGTTTGAATGCTTGATTATGAATCTATATCTATACTAATAATATAAAGCTGAAGTGTTTGTTTGTTTGAACGCGCTAATCTCAGGAACAACTGGATCATTTTTGTATAATTATGATAGCTACATTCATGAGGAAGATTATAGGCTATCAAGTGAGTGGGGTACGCCAGTGATTAATATTTTTAATTGATTGAAAATGATATTAAGGAACTACACAATGTATGGTGGAACTGAATTGAACTTACTTTTGATATCAGCATATTTATGAGACACGGCGACTGTGTCTCGGTTCTCCAGCATCCAAGCTAGCCTCTGATTCATCACGTATAAGGTACCATCTCCTTTCTTGTATCTCACATGTCCCACGCTCAGCAATACGTCTTCGGAGGATGTTGTCATTTTAGGCATAAGTAAATTGAATATCAAAGATGATTTGAAGAGCACAGCTCTTCGCAATTACCAAACTTAGTTGAATCCAGACAGAGGAGTCCTTGCATTTATATCTTTTCAAATTACATTCGTTAGTCCGTAAACAGTAACAACCTTCGTGTGAAACTTATGTCGCTAGTTTTGATTACCATACAAATCCGTTGGTCAGGTATAAAAATGAAGAAATATGAAATTCTACCTACAAAAAGCACATCGTCAGAAAACCATTTGCGGTTTTGTTTGACAAATTGTCAAACACTGTGACAGTTCTCAATACCTAGGTAATGTCAAGAAATTGACTGTAAAAATTGGAAAAAAAAAATTTTACTATACATACTGACTATACTGTACCATACTAATTATATAAAAAGAGAAAAAAAAATTTACGTACTCAAATTTTTTCTTTTACGTGTAGTAACTTATTTAATTAATCACAAATTTTATACGTATGTATTATTATTGTTATTATCACTAGTAAAATGGATCAAGAACAAACTTGCAGTGTAATTATTTGTTTTTACTATGGCAATAAATACCAATTTATCTTCGAACGCAGGCGAACTAAACCATAGACATTAATCTTAAATTTATAAATAATATTAAATTAATGTCTATGCACTTCACGATTTATTTAATTTTTTAAAAGTACCTCGCAATAACCGCGATTACTTATATCTTAAAGTATTATACTAAATTCTTAATATCATGATTGTCATGTCACATTATTTTTTATGGATTTTCCAGTTTTTTCATTATTGTGCTTTACAAAAAGAAACGAAACATAAATCTTAAGAACATTGTCCAAATTTATATAATATGTCCATCCAGATTTGTATAGATATATTTGATTTGTGTGTTTAAGTATTTAATCAATATTTTTAAGTAACATTTTAATTTATAAATTAAAAATATATCAAAATTATTATATTTGAACGCATCAATAATTGACCGCCATTTATTCTTAATAACATGCAACACTGAACATTGACAACCCAAAATGCAATCATGGCGCACGGGGCACTGTGTTTGTAGAATGCTGAGAAGTTTTTACGTAAACACTTCATTATTTTACACCGTAACTTATTAATGAGTTTAAATAATTTATCCGTGAATTTCTAAAATTGTATCGAAGCATACATGTGTGTTCCAAACTTAAAGTTTTCACCTGTTCACATGATCGTCTCTGTACCACTAGACACTTGCAGGTATAAAAATCATGAGATTTGCTGTTTTAGCTTTCCTTTCATATGTAGAGCTATCAAGTTGCATTGCAATGTTATTCTTTGCAATCGGCGAATTCATCATGTATCGTTTTCTCGTAGACTAGTCGTATATAATTGATATGAACGTTTGTTCCAGATAACTTTGTTGGTGTCATAATGTCAGAGGCGTACGCCCGTGAGATACTACGAAGGAATGTTGCGCAAATATGCCAAACAATTGGATGGAATGGTATAAATTCGATTCCAGTCGATATTATGGTACAAGTTTGTGAAAAGTACATAAAAGCTTTGGGCACACAAGCCAACCGATACGCCGAACAATTCAACAGAACTGAACCAAATTTACATGATTTAGGATTAGTGTTTCGTGATCTGCATGTAAATTTATCTGAGTTAGTTGAGTATATTGAGAGTGTACCGTCCGTGCCCCCTCCGGTCAGTACAGAAAGATTCCCAAAACCTAAAGAGTCCAACTTAAACTTCCTTAAACCTGGCAGTCATGAAGTTGTCACAAGGCCCATGCACGTGCATGAGCACCTACCTCCAATGTATCCAGAGAAGGAGAGAGATACACCTGTTGTTGCAGGCACTGTTGAAATCCGTCAGAATGGTATTGACAATGTTGATAATAATACTACCTGTACCAGCCCCGAAATATCAGTCACAGACAGCCCGGAGAAGTCCAAGGACATATTTAAGAGACCCGTCGACCCAGTTTCATTATCAAATAGCAAAAGGCCGAGGTTACGATTGGATGAGGAGGAGAGGGCTAGAGAAATCAGTAGTGTAATGATGACTATGTCGGGCTTCCTGTCTCCTGCCAGAGAAGGTAAACTGCCTGAAGCAAAACATCCTACATTTGTTTCAGAGAAACACCATGACAAACATAAAGTAAACTCCCATCATCCTAATGCAGTAAACCCGCTATTGACAGAGAAAGTTGATAAGAAATCGAAGAAAAATAAGTTATTGAATGGTAAAGTAACAAAGAGTAAAAGGAAAGATAAGTCTCATAAGGGTGAAAGTAGTAAATCTAAGGATAGTAGTAAACTGGACAGGTATCCACCAGGATACCCAATTAAGAGTAAAGATGTTCATCCCACACATCATAATCATGTGACAATGCCAGCGCCAAAGGCATTACTACCACCAGCAAAGACTGTAACTCCACAACCATCCACTTCATCAACATCTATTTCTGAACCAATTAGACCAGTAATTAAGCAAGAACCATTAGATCCACCAACTCCACCGCTGTCAAAATCATATTTACTTGGTGAAGAAGCTATTCCAGTTCCAAGAAGAATACCAATTTCAAAATCACCACTTGTTCCTAATTCTTCACTTATACAAAAAGCACCAACTTCATCCAATGCTATCATACCAGAGGTGGATATTAAAAAGGAAGTAATTGATGAAGAAGAAAAATTGGCATCTCAGCCAGATAGATCAAAAGTTAATATATTTAAAAGGATATCGAACAAATCTAAGGAAGATAAGATTGCTCCAGAGGTTGTCCCTGAAAAGTCACAGTTAGAAAATATGATCTCAAGGTTGCAAAATTCTTTACACGATAGCTCAAGTGAAAATGTTAGAATAAAATCGGAACCAGATCCCGAACCTATTGTGAACAATAATAATAGTAGTGCTTTAGACTTGTCAAGAGAAATAGATATAAGAGCTCATGAAGTTATTAGTATTGATGATGATTCCATGGATAATCTGCCTATGCCCTTTTCTAGGCCAGTTGTTTCAGAACACAGACCCAGTATATCAATTAAAAAATCGCTACAGGTGCCTTTTCCCAAAGATGTAGCTAGTGTCAGTCCAAAAATGAAAAAGGAAAGGAAACACAAGGAAAAGAAGGACAAAGCAGCAAAATTAGAAGCAAAGTTGTTGAAGAAACAGCAGCAACAATTAGCTTATGAGATGGCTCAAGCTGAAAAGAAGAAACTGAAACTTAGCAATGCAAAGTCTACAAAGTTGGGAAGGCCAAAGAATGAATCAAAACTGCCACAGTTGCCGCCGGGTTTTCCCTTCTTTCCCGGAATGGCTCCAGGAAGGGGCTTAATGCCTGGCCCAGGCTTAATTCCTACCCCTGGCTTGATTCCAGGAAGTGATTTTCTTGCAGGTCTAGCTAACAATCCAGCTCTTAGAGGATTACCAGGAACAAATTTATTGACAAATCCTTTTGCTTTAGGAACTGGTGGACCTGGATTAATACCAGGTCCTAGTTTTATGCCTGGTGGCTTAGGTCCAGGTATACCCAATCATCTTATGCCTCCAATGGGTAATTTTTCTCATTCATCCCGTTCGTCATCTATGAAAATACCCCAGATGTTAAGACGTCCTAGCTTAGAAGTTATTCCAGTTGACAATGAGGATGACCGAAGAATGCATAAGACAACAATGATGTCTCGTGATCGAGATAGACATGAAAAACACAAAGCTCAAACCATTCCAAATATTTTACAAAAACAAAAATCTAAATCAAATAAGGATCACAAAGCAAATTTATATAAAATGCCTCCAGTACAGCCTGACATAACTATAGAATTGAATCCACCTAAAATGGAACCAATAAGACAAGAGCCGCCAAGACAACCTACGCCGCCGCCTCGTCTACCCACTCCTCAACCTACAATTGTGAGTCCTAAACCACAACTGGAACCACAACACTTTCAGCCTATCAAAACACCTATACACAATGACCACCCTATGAAAGATGTTGATAGCGAAAAGAAAAAGGACAAGGCACATAAAAAGGAAAAGAAAGATAAAGATGGTATTAAAATAAAAAAGAAGAAAGATAAAAAAGATAAAAGCAAGGAAAAAGCTGAGAAAAAACGAGAAAAGGAAGAAAGGCAAGAACTAAAAGATCGAATAAAAAAGGAAAAGAAAGAAAAGAAAAAAGAAAAAACTGCAGATGGATTGGTACCAAAACTAACATTAAAACTGAGCTCTTCCAATTCTAATTCACCGATGCCGCCGAGTTCTCCTGATTTATTTAAATTAAATATTAAACCTGTAGTGAAAAGGGACGACATAGAGGCACCCGTAAACAATGAGTCCGTTTCTAGGGAGCATAGCCGGTCACCAGAGTTAGCGCAAATATCAGCACTAGTAACAAGGCCGCCAAAACAGAAACATTCTAAACATAACCATGTAGCTGAAATTGAAGGTCAATCGTCGTCGCCGCCGCCAATAAGCTCGCCGTCGAGAAAGAATCGCCCGCCATCCAGTCATTCAAAATACAAAAGGATATTGTTCAAGCCGATGGCGAAAAAGGGTGAAAATTTCGACGAGGACGCTGCATCGATATCGCAAGACACGCCGGCGGCAGCGCCGGTGCCGATCGCCAAGCCGATGGGTCCATTGCCCACCCCTTATTACGTGGACGATCACGGTAATAAAATTTGGGTTTGTCCAGCGTGTGGGCAACAGGACAACGGTTCGCCGATGATAGGTTGTGATGGATGCGACGGGTGGTACCACTGGGTATGCGTGGGCATCACGGAGGAGCCTGGGGCGACGGAGGATTGGTTCTGCAAGTCGTGTCTGGCCAAACGTGCGGCTATGGTTTTAGCTGGCGTCACAGCTGGTAAAAAACGAGGCCGAAAACCCAAAGGGGAAAAAATCAGAGACTGTCACTGATACAGACTTCTCGTTGTTACTGAGATTAGACTTAATTTTCTGTTTGATAGATGAGAGTAAATGGAATGAGAATTGTTAATGGATTATTGTTGAATGATATCAAAAAGATACGTTTTCATCATTTATAATGTTATATCATAGGCTAGGATTAAGTATAGGTAATAATTGAATATTGACATAAAATGTTGAACATAAAAATAGCGTAGGTAACTTGTAATAATTACCATAATTTTAATTATTTTGTTAAATTACTCTTATTTCTCGTTTGCTCGGTTAGATCAAGTTTAATGCGAATGCGAGCGTGTCGTACACATCTCGCGTGTAAACATAGTTTTATTAATAATATAAGATTCTTTTTATATTGTACAAAAAACTGAATTTACTTAAGAAATTGGTGATGTATAAAGTAATGTAGTAAATATTTAAATAAACATAAAGAAGGCTGGATGTATTTTCAGCTAATATTTGAATATTTTCATATTATAATTTTAATATAACCCTGTTTTTTTTTTGTTAAAGTTGTTCCTTAAATCTTGTACAGGGCTAGCACAACCTTGCAATATCTCAGCGACGGTGGCGCCAAGCTACAGAGAACTGAGAACTTTAGCTTGGAGGTGCTTGCCCTAACAAAATCATTCTAATGGAGAGGGGTGTCAAATGTAAATTTTGATTTCAGCCAGTGGCCAATTAAATTTATTGGTACTCGAATTTGTAGTAAATCATTTGAATCCTTACGTACTTTCGCATAAGTGAAACATCTATTTGTTACTAGAATTTATTTAACAAAAGAAGCACGCTACACAGCATACAGAAACAGCATCTATTTTTATCACAAAGACTGACACGCCAAAATGCAAAAATCTTGAGTTCAACCTTCAGTTGAATTAGATTTTTAAATACTGACAAGCCTTGCCATTAAAGCACACAGATTGATAACGAACAAAAACTCCTTTTAATCTTATAGGTAATTTTATTTCACATAAACTGACTAAATCTCAATCTACTATGTAGTTAAATAACTTAGTTTTTACTGGGGCTAGGGCCAGTCGGTATGCTCTCTGGGGGAGGTGTAGACGGCTGTTTTTCTTTATTCCAATCTTTCAGCCCCTCTGGCAACGTCGTATCTTCATCTAGAGACCCTGTTCCTTCGACGAATTCTTCATAAGTACTCTTTTCTGGGAAAGGCCTTGGACCTAACAGTTCAATCATGTCATCCCTACTCAGAATCTCCTGTTTCAATAGCCTTTCTGCTACCTTTTCAATGTTTTGCTTGTGTTCAGTTAGCAAATTTGTTGTATGCTTATGTGCAGAGTTGATTAAAACCCGTACTTCGGAATCGATTAATTCTGCAGTTTTCTCGGAGTAAGGTTTATCGATAACCATTTCACCGGGTTGCGGCATTTCGAATGAAACGTTGCCAACTTTAGGATTCATACCGTAATGTACTATTTGAGCGTATGCGCTTTGGGTGATCTTTTTCAGATCGTCTTGCGCCCCTGTCGTTATTCGGCCGAAGAAAATTTCCTCGCTCACCCTTCCGCCGAGAGTCATGCACATTCTATCGAAGAGTTGTTCTTTGCTATACAAATATTGTTCTTTGGGCAAATACTGTGCGTATCCTAGACCTTTTCCTCTAGGGATGATGGACACTTTTAGTAAAGGATCTGCATGCTGTAGGAACCAGCCTGCAACGGCGTGTCCGGCCTCATGGTAGGCGACGATCTTTCTCTCGTCTGGTTGAAGAACGTTCGATTTCTTTTCCATTCCAGCAACAACTCTCTCAATAGCTTGTTCAAAGTTCTTCATTGTGATGTCGTTGGCGAGTTCCCTAGCAGCAATCAGTGCTGCCTCATTGCATACGTTGGCTATGTCTGCACCAGTGAAACCTGAAAAGTAAAAATAAAAAAATATGAGTATGTGGTTTTATTTGGGATTTATGAGGGAAGAGCCACAAACTGAGTTTGTTTATCTACTATTTAAATTCATCAGTTCAAACTCTACCTTATTTGGAATCAACGGAACTTTCGAATTGCAGCTCAGTAAGGAAAGCACTCATAGCATGATTAGCGGTGATAGTTCAGTGGTAGAACTTCTGCTTACCATTTTGGTGGGTTAGGGTTCAAATCATGCTATGTTACTGTTCTTATAGGCATGTACACAAGCTCACACTCAACTAGTGTGATATATTATGGCCTAAACCTCATATATGAGAGGGGAAACATGTCCAGCAGTGGGTGATGAGAAGGATGATACTAAACAATTAAATTGTTATTACAAAATTTTACCATAATTCCTTCCTTAATTACCTGGGGTTAAAGCAGCCATCTTCCGGGCCAGATTCTCTTTATTCAAAGTGGTCTTCAAGGGTGTCAAGTGGACCTTGAATATTGAAGCCCTGCCCTTAATATCAGGAGCTGGTACAAATATCTGCCGATCAAATCTACCAGGCCTTAGAAGAGCTTTGTCCAAAATATCAACTCTGTTTGTTGCAGCTAACACTACAACATTTGTTGTTGTGTTGAAGCCATCCATTTCTACTAATAATTGATTAAGCGTATTCTCTTGTTCTGAATGACCACCAAAGCTTCTTCCGCCCCTCTTTCTACCAACAGCATCAATTTCATCTATGAACAAAATACATGGTGCATGCTTACGGGCCATTGAGAACATATCTCTTACTCTAGACGGACCCACACCGACAAACATTTCTAAGAATTCTGAACCAGATACAGTTATGAATGGTACATTAGCTTCACCGGCTGTTGCTTTAGCAAGCAAAGTTTTACCAGTACCAGGAGGCCCAGTTAGTAAAGCACCTTTGGGAATCTTTGCCCCCAAATCAATGTATTGTTGAGGATTCTTCAGGAAATTTACAAATTCCATAATTTCAATTTTTGCTTCCTCGCAGCCAGCCACGTCTTGGAATTTTACTCCAATGTCAGTTGGGTTTATAAGCTTTGCTGTGGATTCCATCACCCCACCAAATAGCCCGCCTCCCTTCTTTCCTCCACGGCCCATCATATCAGCAGACCGTCTCATCATGTATATTAAAAATCCAATAATCAGAAGAGTTGGAAGCAATCCAGTGACACTAGACGCTTCTACTTCAGTCTTGTATATAACAGGTACAAAGTTTGGTGCGTCCACTCCAATTTCTAACTGAGCATTTTCTAAATTCCTTTCAAAGGAATCTACACTGCCGATAGCGAACCAGATAACCTTGCCTTCGAGGGATGAGCCTGGTTGTAATCTTACTCTTACCCATTTTTTGTTAATCACTTCTAACTTTTCGACCGTGCCCTTATTAAGGTAGAGATTAACGAAGTCCCGCCAGCTTATTTCTCTATATTTAAGTTCGAAATACGCGATTGAAGCGAGTAAGGTAACGACGCCCATAGCACCGAACATCATCCATTTCTCTCTGTCCTGTCCTTCGTAGCCACCGCGGCCGCCTTTACCGCTGCCGGGAGAGCCAGTGAACATATTCATGTTCCATTTTTCTTGTGATGGGCTTGATTTCGGAGGAGGTGAACTTTTCGAAGGCGCGGGCGATTCATCTCCTTCCGGTTTCTTCGTCTGTTTCGGACTTGTGCCCGGCTGAAAATACTTTTCAAAACCTTTCGGCGGCTTCTTGCAAAACTCATACCATTGGTTTAAAACTGATTCTAGGGCAGGAACACCGACTGGCTGAAGTTTATGTCCATTGAAATGCAATTTCGAAAGCTGAGACTGCGTTAACCTAAGACCTTTCCACATGCTGTTTGAATATATTCTGTGTCTAAGTTAAAATATTTTTTTCTAAATATATTTCGTAATATTATTATTTATTTCACAATAAGTCGACGGGAGCTACATAAGTATCGATAAAAACATGGTTAAAAATATCTGTCAAAATTGATAATTATTCATGACAACTTGTCATTGCCAGCTATGGTGTAGTGTTGCACAACTCAACTCAAACATCTAAGTAGTCTGTGTGCACAATAAATCATGTACCTAGCCATAAATATTATAATATAGGTAGGGACTAGGAAATCCTAAGTAGTCTGCTCAATCTATACTTAGGCAAAATGTCATTGTACTCTATAATCTGTGATTGAGGACTTGATTGAAATGAAAATTAGTCTGTGATGAAAATGAAGAGTAAATTGAAGTAAAATATTAAAGAAAAAAAGTTATGGATGAAATCAATGGAATGGACTGTGGAAAACTGTGGATTGTGGATGTTTGTACATTTTGTCATTTTGTACAGTAAATAAATGTTCCACTAATGTAAGTTGGAACTGGTAACCGAAGTACCTTTTTTAAAGTGATTCTCTAAGAATACGAAACTTGTTTCATAGTGTATACATCACATTATTTTGAACTTCAAGTTGCCTTCATTGTTAGAAGAAATCATCACGTTATGGATCAAAATAGATTGGAGAGTAACTTGAATCACGGGAAAAGATCTCGACCTTTGTTACTGCAGCCCAGTCCGAAAATCGCGAAGGTGTCTGCATACGCGAGTTCCAGTGGCAAAGGATCGAAGAAATTGGGGCCAACGCCTGCAAAGAAAGCTAAATTATTATACAACAAGAGTGACGTACCCGCATACGGGACACCAGTGCCTGATAAATACATCCGCAAGGCCGGACCTTACTTATTGGGGCCTAAACTCGGCCCTAGTCCCGTTAAGAGTATAGTGCAGTGTCTCGCCAGAAAGGAAAAAACTGATGACTTTTATCAGATCAAAATTTTGTCTTTGAAAAGTGATGGAAATGTTGAAACACAGGATGATAGGCAGGGGAAAATGTTGCTGCATACAGAGTACTCACTTTTGTCACTCTTGAAGGACCAGGATGGAGTTATTCATCACCATGGACTCTTCAAGGTATTCTTTGTTTGCTAACTGATGCCATTTTGTTGTTCCATTTTTAAATATTTCATAGATTTATGAAGACCATTTTCTTGCACAATGTTACCATTATTCCAACTATAAAATATTTATATCATAATAATATTATATTATATAATTATATATTTAAGTGTGGTTTTTTATTTTATTTATGATAAGGAAACAGGCCGCCAGATGTTTAGTTGTCACTGCAACCTACATCCAACATCAAATAAAAGAAATCCTATCATATTATGTGAAGGTACTCATGAAGACATGACTCATGAGGACTGAGATGTTGATGACTCACCTCAATTTTGTGTGTCCAGCATTCACCCAGCAATGGTGATTTCACAAATCCTGTAATTCTTTTTCAGGATCATGCTCTTGAAGAAATGCCCAATCCTAACGGCTCGGGCACCATCTATACGGGTGTGGTTAGACAAAGGCTGTTTTTAGTTCTGGACTGTGTTACAGCTCATCAGTTCAGCGAGAAAGCCAGCGAAATGATAAACTTACAACAGTATGTGACAAAAGTAAAGAAAGTTCCGGAAAAAGAGGCTGTACTGATATTTTATGATATAGTTAGGGTAGTTGCGAATTTACATAAGGTTTGTATGTTTAAATTTTTTAATACTATTATGGTATAGTTATGAAAGATAGAAGAGTATATATTATAGTTCCGCTAGTAGTGTCATCATAAGAGATCTCACAAATTAGGCAACCTCAGGTGCAGTCTGCACTTAGATGGGTGACCGCTAATGGCATATTACATGCGTGCGTCGGACAACAGTTTAAGCCGTCGATCCCAGCCGTATGGACAGATGAAATTTGTTAAATCTGATAGGAGGCCCTTTGGGCAGTTTGGCAACATCCAACACATGTTGGCCACTAACTTAAATCTCCATTAACCTACATTGTTGCAGCATGGAGGAGTATGCTCCAGAACTTCTGCAGTTGAGGTACAATGTTGATATAACATCACCATATTGATAAACTTGTACAGAGTAAAACATAAATTATGATGAACCAAAAAAAAATATGTATCTGAGACACCTGTAATATGTAATATTTTGATGTTAACTACATCTGACATACATATATATAATTTTACTATATTATATAATATTACATCTTATTTTCAGAGAAACATAGTTCATAGAGATCTGAAATTAGGTAACATAGTGCTGAACCAAAGGACGGGCAGAATTGTTATCACCAATTTCTGTTTAGGCACCCACCTTGGCAGTGATAGGGACTTGCTGAAAGATCAAAGAGGTGAATATATATTTTTCTATGATTACAGTTAAAGATCATTAATTGCTTATAAGATCTTATAATTATAACATGTGTTACGAAGGCAAACGGCTTCAAAATTGTCACTCACATACTTAATATAAATTTGCAAAGAGTTATAGGGTATTCTCTTAGATGCCATCGTCAGAACTAGTCCAAATTGAAATAGGACCACATGGGAAGCACCAGCTTTCAAATAAAAAAAGAAACAAAATCCATTCACCCAGTCGAAAGTTATAAGCTAACAAACATAAAAAAAATTTAGTGAAATTGAGAACCTTCTCCTTCGAAGTTGGTTAAAAATTACTGAGAAACAATAATAACATTATAATAATATAACTTTATATAAATAAAATGTGCCCCGGGTTGTAACCGAAACGGGGTTTCACCCGCGTTACGAATTGCAACGTAACTCTTGATAGCCTTCCTCGATAAATGGACTATCTTACACCATAAGAATTTTTCAAATTGGTCCAATAGTTCCTAAAGATTAGAGCGTTCAAACAATCAAACAAACAAACTCTTCAGCTTTATATTATTAGTATAGATACCTTAAATTAATTCCTCAGGGTCGCCAGCATATATATCTCCAGATGTATTAATGTGTAAGCCATACTTGGGGAAGCCATCGGACATGTGGGCATTGGGTGTGGTCCTGTACACCATGTTGTATGGACAGTTTCCCTTCTGTGACACTAGTTTAGCACAGTTGTTTAGTAGGATACAGGCAGCTAACTATAATATACCACCGTGAGTAAAGTTTTTATTAATAACAATATGTAGTTTTTCAGGTGCATGTCACCGTCTACTGCTAAGCATTCAGGGGCGAATTTAGGTTAGTGCAAGTAGGGCACTTGCCCTGGGTGAATTTTAAAGGGAACGCCCGAGATATTAATTATTAAAATACACCAAATAATAATAAAAAATCTAAATATACCAAATATACTCTACATATAAATTTCTCACATGGGTGGTGTTAGCAAGCTGGAAATACTTAAAATTTTTACTGTTACAGTGATGGCAACACTGTACAAGTATCGGACAACACAGTGTTTTTAATCCAGAGACTGTTGGTTAAGGACCCTAAACATAGACTGCTGGCCAATCAGGTAATCTTTTATTAAAAACTAGCTATGCCCCGCGATTTTACACGCGTTAAGAGTTGTAACTTAATGCTTGATAGCCTATAACTTTCCTCATGAATGTAGCTATCATACACAAAAAGAATTTTTATAATCCGACTTGCAGTTCCAGAGAAACGACAGGCATTCATACAAACAAACAAACTCTTCAGCTTTATATTATTAGTATAGATTTGTGTTATTTTTTTTCAGGTTCTGGACCAGCTTTCAAGCATCATAGCGGGCTACGTTATAGTCCCCAACCCACCAGAAGATCTACAAGTGGTCCCGGATATACCTTTAGAGGAGGAGGTTAAGGAAAAACCGTCAACCCAGTCCTCCACTGAGGTTGACACAAAGCCCTTCATGGCCATACCCGACAGTGGTGGGGAGAGGACGCCTAATTCTAATGTAAGTTGTATTTTAATGATATAAAATTAATTAACGGTTGTGGAACCAATTTGTGGGGGTTTATAATTTAAATTTTTAGCCACCATAATGATCTCTTTAATTGAAAATAATATAAACACTTCTCAGGTACAAAGGAATAAGCACTTCTCAAGTACAAAGTAAAAAAAAAGTTAACCCCCCCCCCATTTTATTTTTCAAGGAGGAATTAGGAGTATTCTGTGTACCATTACCAGACTTCCTAGCACTGAACTTCCCATCACAGAACCGGGCCCAACAGAACGGGATCATCACCCTCGACTCATCATCGATCTCGTCACCGGTAACGTCGATCTCATCACCGAACCAGCAGAACCAACGGCAGATCACTGTTCAGAGGATCGGCAGAGATGCCAGGCCTTTATTACCTTGCGAGATAGCCAGGTAAGCTATCTTGTGTGTACATTATTATGAAGCGCGCTGCGCCCCGCTGGCAGTATGCATCGCAAGCGATCATATTGTTAAGCAATGTCGGGCGCGGCCGGTACTCTGATGGGTGACCGCAAATTTCATGCGCGCTTCCGTGCTTCGGAGGGCACGTTAAACCGTCGGTCCTGGTTATTACCGACAGATAACAGTCGTTAAACCTGGTCGGAGGCCCTTTGAGCGGTTTGATAACATCCGACACGGGTTGGCCACTAA
>DWAV01000879.1:0-15927 GCA_018231305.1 Noctuana lactifera
GGAGTATGCTCCAGGCCTTCCCCGGTTGTGGGGAGAGACCCGTGCCCAGCAGTGGGACGTAAAAAGGGTTGAAGGCAAGGCATAACAGTAAAGTTTAAATAAAGTATGAATGCCAATCAAATTTCAACATCTAATGGATGTAGATCATTTATGTGGGTGGTACTTTTTAATATTGATGGCCGCTCCTCTAATGTTCTTTCAATGGAGTGGCAAAGTCCAGAGTTGGACGTCTGAAGGCTAATGGATGGATTGCCCCTTCTCAGCATTCTTGAAAAATTTTAAATACCCTAAAAGCTTTCTCAGATTGAGTTGACCTCTAAGATTATGGAATCCTTCTGTCAATTCTATTATTTTTTAGATCGATTGGACTACTCTCCTGATCCCACTATCAAGTTATTATCAACTATGCCTTCTATCTATCTATTTATATGTCCATCTTTCTGTTAACGACAATGACAAAGGCTTTACACTTATTGCTCTTCATTCAGGCGATTCAATTAACGTAACTAAGACTACTAATCACATCGCGGCTGTTTGAAACTCCAAAGATTACGTAGAACATACAATTAAACAAATATAGCGACGCAAAAAAGTTTCCGGGTCGCCCAACTTCAAAATAAATTGCGTGGGTTTGGAATTTCCAACCGTGGGAATTTTCATGGTACTTCCTACAACTTGTAGAGAAGGAAGTGTAGACAATAGCGGAGTAAAAAGTTGTGATTCATCTTGAGATTATGTAGTGCCGAGACTTATGCTATGGAGAATATGTTATGGATGGAACTTTCGATCGAGGCGTTGTTTCTTTCGTTAATAAGTCCAAGATAACATTTCAAGTCAAATCAAAGTTAGAGTTGTAAGACAAGATCGAAACTTTTGAACATTGCGTTAACTTTAATTAGTAGATTGCAAGCATAGCAAGTTTGGTCTGACGTGGCGCTTTATGCATAATCCCATGCAAAGTTATCAAGTTACCATAGGAATTTTGCTGTAGTACGAGTAGGTAGCTATACTAAGTTAGTAGAGAGAAGTTAGTACGTCATATCGTGGGAAGTGCAGTAATGCAATTTTCTGTAATGGATTTTAATGGTCATGCATCAGATAGGTGATGTAAGTTTAAAGTAGGTGTAGTTTGTAGTTTTGTTGGGTAGTTTTGTAGGTGGTAGAACTTGTATGGTTCGATCGGGGAAGTACCATCGCTGCACCCATGTCTGCCGTGAAGCTAATGAAACAATTCAGTTGCGTTTCGGTGGAAAGGAGTTGCCAGCCACACTTACATGAGGCGACCATCAGCCTCCGAGGTAGCAGCGCAAGTACATGCGACCTCAGGCAGGACACGAGCCTGCTTGAGGTTGGATGTAGCTGTCTATGGGCGGCAGCGACCACTTAACATCAGGTGGCCTGCATGCTCGTCTGCTACTTCATATCATAAAAAAAAGTAACGATAGGAAAATGTAAGAGAGCCAATAAATGTTTTGTATTCATGGCATTAAGCATTAATAAGATTCGTTCTGATTTTCGAAGATCTCTTCAAAATTTTGACTTTGAAGGTTGCCTCTCATTACAAACTATACTACAGTCTTATGCAATTTGTTTTAATGTGATGCGTGATTTACATCAAAAATGTAGGTACGATGATTTTCAGCTAAAAGGTACAAAATAATTTATCACCAAATATTATATTACAGACTGTGGCCAACTACACAAGCCATTGGGAAGTGTAAGTTTGGAGTCTGCAACAAATTGTTGCACTAGTGACTAGTCTGTTGGTAACATGTTTCTCATATATGAAATATTTGTTGAGCCATTCCGTTCCGGAGCTGCACAATTATCTCAAATAATATTCAAACGCAATGCCAAGTTATTACACAACGTACATTTCCCTGCCAAAATATGTGTATTTACTTATTTACCTACATATTATCGAAACTAGAATGATGTTCAACGCGAAATTTTGTTGGAATCAGAAACTAGCTTCTCTTCATAAACTAATTGTTCAACTTGTTTAGATGGAGAGAGAATTATTAAGTAGGTAACAAATAACAATGGCATATTATTATAATATTGGTAGCCACAAGGAAAGCCTGAAGATATTTCGACTTTCCTTTATGATTTGTTCGAACAGTTCAAGTTAATGTGAACGTAGGCATGTGCCTAACAAATCCGTACAGAATACGTTAATAGCAGTGATTCTTCAAAACTCATAATCACAATCATCAAGTATTGGAAAAATATTAGGGAATTAAATATAATTAACATTATAATTGATTGATTTAAGTTACCATTGAACACTGTTAAAATAGAAATTTTAAAGTCGTTAGAACGATAAAGAAAATGGATTGAAAGCGAATGCTTTTTGCATAAGTTTTTAATCTTTCTTCCCCATTATGTCGCTTCGTTTTCAAAGGCTTTGAATAAGGATTTCGGCTCGCTTTAAGAAATTGTTTTCGACTAAGACTTGTTAATGTACGGCATTGTGGCGTAAAGCTCGGCATATCGCCATTGTACTTAGTTGACGCCAGCAGTTTATTTTTAAAAGCATCATTATTAACTAAGATATTTCTTATTTAACTATAAATAATTACTTAGTCGCTGCTAACGAACGTTGTCGAAACTGCAATTAGGTACGAAATTTTATGTTAAATTGAACTCTACAGAATTCTGTTGTACATGTACATCTCATCTACAAGTATTTGTTATTAGTGGACCCATGGGACCATAGACTCATGGAAGGTTGCAGTGGCCACTGAACATCAGATGGCCTGTATGATTGTTTAACTCGTTTACGATAAAAACATTAGCTATCACAGTTTTGTGCATTTAATATTAAGTTATGAGAAATCTATAGATATATAGTATAATTTTTTTCTGGTTATAAGTGCCTGAAATGACCTAGTGTGGACTGAAAGAATTTCTCACTGTGTCTGTTAAGGCTTTTACCGTAAAGTCCGATGCTGACAATGGAGAAAAATGCTATTCCATTAATGTACTTTTAGACATGTCTGCGATAGAGGGACTTATACTTCATGTAACATTTTATAGACCTTATATACACAATTTATAGAGAACATTTTATTACCACAGTTTATTATGTGATATATATTTTTGTATATTTACGGATATGTCGTGGCGTCGGCAAATGGATAATGTGGACGTGTGTATTTCAAAAATATTACTATCCATAGCTTAAATTCCGCATATATTGTAAGTTAATAAGTCAATTAACACGAACATTGCTGGAAACCAGTTCAATCTAACTCCACGACTAATCAGCTGTGGGATAATAACCAGCTGATGATATGACCAATTCATATCCGATAACGAAGGATTTTCGTTGGAACGAGTATCTGCTGAAACCAACGTTACTGCCATAGACCGGGTACCGATCTCTCTTCATCATCATAAAACAACGTCAATGCCTGCCGATGTATAATATTGGATGAGAAAATGGAATTGGGAACTCCGCTGTATCGTATTGACATTTTCGTCAAAGACATTGATGGAGGTTTAAGGATGAAATTCTAAAGGTATATCATAATTATAAGGATATATTGTTTTGATTATTGACGTTAATATTGTCAGTCTAGCTGAGTACAAAACATTTAAAATCCTTTTCAATGAAAAATGATGGAGTCAATAAATATTTAAAATTTCATAAAATCATCTGCATACAATTTTTAAGTTAAAATGTTATAAATAAAAATTATTTATGGGAATTTATTTTCTTCTCCGTTTCAAAACGCTTCTAACTACAGACTACTCTTAATTATGTCATCATCATTAATTGTTAAATATTTCTGATCGTCAAGAAGATTAACTGAAAACTTTTAATTATTTTCGTTTCATCATTTTATACTATCTCAGTTTCATAGCGGTTAACTATAATTGGACGTAATTTCACAGCGATTTTTACAGCGCCATCAATTCAAATGACATCGTATATTTTAGGACCAGAGCAGTAAATGAACTTGAACCCTCCTTAAATCATTTATTTTCACGAGTACCTACTACCCCTACCTACCCCTTTTACAATGACCTTAAATCGTGCTTAATGTTAGAAATATGAAAGACCAAATGTTTGTCATAGATATGGGTATTATGTAGCGAGATTGTAACTCAATAAGTTCTGAATTGTTGTGTTTGTACAAATGAAATGTAGCCAATGAACACTTGATAATATTTCTTCGTAAAAATTCTAAAATAAAAGGAAATCGTCTAACCTCATAAAGACGCAGTCGCAGACAAGAATTGCTGTGGAAAAACATCATTTTACCAAAAATCAAGACTAAAATTACCTCAGGCAAGACACGAGCCTGCTTGAGGTTGGATGTAGGTGTCCATGGCGGCAGCGACCACTTAATACCATGTGACCTGCATGCTCGTATGCTACCTCATATCATAAAAAAATATAAAAAAGTAAAATATATTATTATTTAAAGGAAGGTTTAGTGTTATTTTTAAGTATCGGTTAAGAGGATTTTTTGTTATTAGAACATTTAATCGTATTTGGTTAAAAGATGAAAGTTCAGAGTCTAAATGTCCTAGTTAAAATCAGCATAAAATTCTAATATCATTATCAAAGAAGAAGCCGAAATCTTAAATCGTATTAAGTGACTTATTCAAGGCCCAAATATACCCATCCCTGCCGAAGAAATGTTATTTTAAGTGGCACTAAAAGGCCAGCCGTCCTTTCGCGTGGGCAAAATCCTGATTTTATCTCACGAAGAGGATGGCAGGGTAATTGATCCTTGGACCGGCATTCAGCTTAGAATTGGCAGGTTTTGTTATTTAAATTCTGGCCTCTGCTTCTAAGATAACTCCGAAGATAATACTCTAACCCTGCTGTATAAAGTGTGTTGGATTTAATGCCATCTATTGGCGATGTTGATATGGTTTTGGTTTTCAGGACCCTTTTAGATTCTACTGAATGGGAATAAGTTTACGATTGAGATTATGTAAATAATAAAGGAAATATTTAGCTTGCAAAAGGAAGAAACAAAAATAAATCCTTCTCCTACCGAAATCTCTATACTGGAACGGGATGATGAAGAGTTTTTGATGATAATTGGCCATATGCCATTATGCCACTATCAGGCTTAAGCTATACTGCTTATTTTGATAATAACTTATAATTTATACACTTGATGTTCAAGGAGTGCCGAGAGTTTTATCCGCCGACTTTTTCTCTCTCTTAACTTAGCCAAAAGGGCGCCTAAAGCCGATGTACTGTATTATTTGACGTTCATCCTGTGTATACGTGTACCTACTGATGAATAAAAATTTATGAATTTGAATTAAATTAATAATGTTATCATCAAACGTTTGATAAACCTCTTTTTCTTTACAATTACATTGGAAAACTTTACCAGTACTTACCGTATAGCATAAGCGAAGGCCATCACAGCATCAGAGACAAATTGCAGTTGCCGTTCAAATTCCGTGTTGTTGACCGTGAGCCTCTCGTGTCCAGAACACATCTTCTCATACTGACCATTGTAGGGAGTGCGTGGGCTGCCGGGGTACTTGCACTGAAAGTGGTCTTCCCAGAACTCTGCAAGAAATCAGCCAATAAGACTATGATCCAATCAGGCCTTCCTTAAACACTTATTCAGTAGGTATTGATTTTAATAGGTCCAAGTAACATAAAAGTAAAACCACAGAACAAATGAAGGCCTTTATCTAATGAAAGAGCTCAAGTTATAAATTATTATCAATAATGAACAGTCAGCTGACATTTAAAATAACTATGATAATAAGTTCGAGTACTAATTTGGATCCTAACTTTCCTTTACCACATACATTTTCGCACACAGGGTAACTATAAAAATAATTGATGATAAAATAATAGGATAAAGATAATAGGAGTTCAAGTTTTACACTAAATAGGAACAAGATAAAAGCGTAGTTATAACACGTGTATACGCGAAATGGTATTGATAAATCACAAATCAACAGAAGCAAAAAAAAATGAAAAAAAAACTTGATCGCATAATCAATTATTCCAAGAAACTCCAGGCTGCACTGTAACGTATCCAACATTAGTGGAACTGAATCAAAAGCATCGCGAGTAATTAGTTGTGGGTATTAGTGGAATAGTGGTCTGATCAAATATTCGCTAGCAAATAGAACGAGCGGGATGAGCTTAAACGTGTGGAGTAGGTATTCCAAGTGACACGAACATGCTCATGAATTATGATGAGAGACCACAATTACAATCGGCATCCCTCAGATAGGATTCTATTAAAATGTCATTTTATATGCGGTTCAGGAAATTTACATGAATTCACTTATACTCGTACGTACTGGAAATGATAACAGAGCGAATTCTATTTATGAAAGATATTAATTAGGAGTGACTGAGTAGTACATAAAGTACTAATGCGATAAAGGAATTCTTTTAGTGCTTATATAGTTATATAAATTATATAGTTTTTGTCAAACTTGAAATCTACAGAGAAAAACGGGTATTACCTAGCTAGTTTGAAAAAATCGCTTAAATTATCACACTTAACCACGATAGTCACTTAATTGATAATTACAATGATTGGACTATCAAATAACAAAACATCTATCCGTATCTGATGAGAAAAGAAGCAGAAAAGTTCATCAAAAATCATCAGGATTACTTTAGTCATGTTAATGATGGCTACCTGATCATAATAAATGTATTGACCCTGAATGTTTTGACCCAATATTTTTCTTTGTTAATTGCTTTCAAAGTTACCTACCGACGAACCATGGATTCCTTTTATTATTTTTCACGTTCAGTCCCAAGAAGTACTCTTTAAACCCTCTCACGTCATTAGCTTGAGGTTGGACGCTGATGGTTCCTTCCACAGCTCTTTCATTCCCCTCAGAGACTAAGGTCCTGGCACTCCATCCATCAGATCCAACCCAGCTGAAGGAACCAGTGGCATTGACTCGCTCCACTGCTCTCATGACGCCAGCTACTTCTTGGTCGGAGCCGAAGATAATTGCACCTAAAACAAAAATATAGTATAAGTATAAAACTGTACTGGAATTCTGAATCTGAATTCTGTAATGAAGTCCTTAAAACAACCACTAAAATCTTTAAAGTACTAATAGGTATTATATTACATTAGATACAACACATTAATTAGAAAGCAGTTTCAGACAATTCTAAGAGTAAAGTAGTGTAGCGTATATAGACTAAGGTGTAATACACCTAAAGACAGCAATGAAGATTTTAATGTGTAATAAAATAAGAAGAAATAGGTGATACACAAGTAAATCAATAAACAGAAAAGGTTGTGAGAATCTTATTCTATCAAATATTGATTCTAAAGTAGAAGTGTCTAATTTTTCCAAGGAATTTAGAAACTGAACGCGTCATATTGCAATAGATATTTATTATTCAAACATTTTCTACTGAGATTTTCGAGATTTACAAATATTTCTATGGTTTTATAATATTTGGTTTCCTGGTATTTCTTAGTATATTAATCAATTTCTAAGTAAATAGTATGTCCCATATTATCATGATGTTCTACAATACGAACTTGTACATATGAACTTGAGTTCATCATTCTTATGCTACAGAAAAGTCGTAAACATTTTATGACACCTTAAAATCGCAAGAGATATCGCTTTAAATCAATAAGTTCGATAAATATTAGATCAAGGAAGTAAGTGTTATGGCGAGTGTTATAGTCGCTTCTGGACCAATTTTCCAGAAGAACTTCTTTGGAAGCAGAAGAATAAACGTCAGATTATCAGGATTTACTTTTATTTGTTCGCGTTTCGAGGTATCGTGTGCGCTGCGCGGGAAACCAGTGCGTTAGCAACTTAGGAATAGTCATTAAATGTAACGTAACGTGCTCCTGATGTATTTTATGAGGGTGCAAAGAGGAAAATATTCATACACGGTAGCACATTTTTCTTTGTTGCCCCTAGATTTTCTCTGAAACACGTAACCATTAAGCGCACAGAGTTTGTTTTTCCAAGTCATGATCATTCATATTTTAATAAACGAAGTTCTTTTACAAGTTTTGTATGTATCGCCTTATTTTTAGTTGCATAAGTTTTCATGATTAAACTAGATACTAAATATTTTTGCAGATACAACTAATGATATTCGGTGGCACCATCAAAAGGAGCCTTTAGATTTTCTGGTTTATTCTCTGTTTGGTGATGCAGCTTAATAGATGACTATTAGAACGCTCCCAAGAACTAACATTGACGATTTATTGACTGCTGTCTATCAATCAAAGAGAGAGAGAGAAAGACATATCGATAGCAAAGGGGAATCAACTGAAATGTCCTTTGTACTAGTAGCATGAATCAAAAAAAATGTTTAGTCATCCAAGTTTCGACCACACCCGACTGAATTACCTAACATTGTAGTTTATCTATGTCCTACACACACCGTAGGGTCATGGTTCAACGATTCCCAACATAACCCTAACCCTTAGTTTCCAATATATTGTTGGATTAAGTAGGTTAATTAAGTGGTTAATGTGACAATCTCGGAGCGTTCATGCGCTGATCAATTGGTTTACGTCGATGAAAGCTTTTGAACTATCCAAAACTATTGGATATTCATATGTAAGGAGATTTACGATCAATTAAGTTGTCACTAACCATTGATTCGATTACATCAATTATAGATTATGGTACACTTTCATGATTGTAAGTAATAATTCTTGTTAATCTTGCCTTGTATATTGGTTGGATTTGTCGTGAAGTAGTGACTAATATTATAATTATTTTAAGCTAAAATAAAAAACGACATGGACCCGCTGGTAGTGTAGATTGCAAGCGATCTGTACCGCGGGTGCGGTCAATGCTCGGATGTGTGACTGCTAATGGCCAACAAGAACTAGTTGTTCTTGGAAAGTTAACTTTCATGTCATTTCAAGGATTGTTAATAGTAAAAATAACGCAAACAAAACATTGTACCGAGAAGTTGAATTAATTTCGAACAGTGTTTCAATTAAGTTAGGATTATTCAGGATATAGCTGATCCGAGACGATTCCACCGAAACAAAGTTCAACATTGCGTTGATCCATTCAATTGGAAGACATACCGACTATCTGATTAAATTTATAAATAAAGTACTTTGAAATACATAACAAATCTCATTAGTAGATACGTAATAAATCTACTTTTAAACATTTAAACAAAGCGAATACGCAAAAATTTTGAATGTTCTAATGTTGTGGATACCGAATACAGATATCCAAAACTTAAACTTATAAAGCTGTCGTATACCTATTTCATTAAAAGCAGTACTTAGTCTTTATTTGAATATCCCTACCCTCCTTTGAATGTGGGAGTGTAGTGATAAGAGTAATCATTGAATGTGCGGAGCGGCGCGCTAAACGGCAATCATCGGTTATTGAGGAGCTGTGGATTCAATTTGTGCGCGCACTTTAGCGAGAAATTGTCCCGCGTCACAGCTGGCTATCAGTCGCTGCAAACGCTATTTGTATCGGTCGTATCAGCCCAATATGCTGTAAGCAGTTCCGCGTCCAATTATGATTTATCACAATCTATGGCAAACAGACCTTGTCAGCAGTACAGCAGATCTATATGCCATTAAATGAGACGTTATTTCTTTGAAATTATAAATCAGATCACACAACAAATAAGCTTTAAAATATCTTCTCCTTTATAGAAAAAAAAACAAAGTGGTCATAAATTGCCTGTAGATTTAAAAGTAATTCCAATGAAAGCATTTCCGCTCCAAATTATGTAGAAGGTTTTATGTGACAGGCATTTTTACTTAATTAATGGACACCTAGTAGTCAAACCTACTTAATATAATTATGTAGGTTTGACTACCTGTAACATGTATAATCGCGTCCAATCTCACTTGAAAACCTGCTGATAAGTAACCACAGAACATTATTTATCATTCGTTAATGCTGGTCATAATCAGAAAATTGATAACGAAGGTTACTAACTCCTCACTAACCCCGCTATCGAAGGTAACATTCAAAAAGCACTTACAAAGTTGATCGTAACGACCGAATTAGTTCGCGACAGGATAGATATAAGAAACCAGTGGGGGCTCACAGGAACAGATTAAAACTTTTAATGGAAACACTCACGCGGTTTATTTCAGTCCTGAAGCCGGCCAGGAATCCTATTAAATCTGATTAAACTAAACAAACCACATTGATTAGATTTGTATGGCACTAATTTATGCCCGTATATCTATTTTATTACGTAGGCTATTAGTAGGTAGGTTTATTAGTAGGCATTTTCGTTTGAATGCCTTGGCACTTTGGCAGGAAATACGATTTTTTGGCTTCGATAAATATTGACACAAACACGTCATGCACACAGAAGTAAAAGATAAATATGAAGAACCAAATGAATTTAAATGCCAACAACCACCGTGGAAACATTTAATGTGTTTCGAATACTTTCGGATAAGTGTTTTCCGGGGGATAACTCATATAAAGCGGCCATCGAAGATTACTACAGTACTTTCTGAAGTTGATTATGCAATAAGAAATATTGTAGTGGCAATAATTTTTTTCCATGGAACCAATATCAGACCAAACCCAAGATCGGAGAAAATCGGTTCACAAATGATAAAGATATCGGTAAACAAAAAAGGGAAAAAAATATAGGTAGGTACATACGAGTACAGCCTACATACAACATAGAACCCTCCCTTTGAAGTTGATAAAAAAATGTTCATATAAAAACCGCTCAGAACCTTACTAGCAATCTCTGTAACTCATTCTCGGTGTGTTAAATGGCGGAGGTAATGGCTCTCCAATATTTTCATCACGAAAATTGTCTTTTAGTCCTTTGTAGCAGATGTCTGACCCTTCGTAGCGCATGTATGTATGCAGAGGTAGTCGTGTAGTATTAATATTGTGAGCCAAAGCGGCGGCAATACGAACAAAGTATTTCTAAGACATCCGTTTTCCAAACCAGTTCGAACATGACAAAAATATTGCTTCACGGTGGGTTATGACAGCGGCGCTGATACTCGTACCTCCTAAGGCGAACTGTACAAGTTCTGCATTTCAAAGCGTCGATAAAAAAAATAGTGGACAAAATTGACATGGTCTTGTGTCAATTCATCTCTTCAAAATTGTTGTATTCCAAAAAGGCATGAAAAGACGTGGTATTAAACGAGGCTTTACAGGCTTCAGTATCATTGGAAACACAACATTATATCTAATAAGTAACGATATTATTTATGGCGTAAGTTTCAACGCGATTCCTACAGACAACATTGGAAATAATGAGATGATCACCTCCTGACATTTTCTTCTCCTATAAAGATGTAATTATCTTCGTGAGTTTTGTTCCCTTTGAGTAATGTTATGTGACCGGAGTGCCTTCATTATTGTAGCCGCAAAAATACCGTTCATCGTCGTAATTAGAAGACATATGAAAATATTTTTATGTACTTTTAAAGTTGCTCGCACGGCTTCGATGAAAAAGCGAGGCTTTTTGTTAAGGTTTTCATTTAGGTGGTATAAATAAGTTTGCCTTGACACCTGATGTGTATGGCTTCAGTTGTATATTCCTGTTTATGGTTCCGTATACGGAAATAAATAACGCTCCACACTCACATCCCCACATTAGGATTCCCTGAGTCGTGGGTGCCGTGGACACATACAAAGACAAATACACAAACACCCAGACCGAGAACAGAAATATAAATTCATCATATAAATTTCTGCCTCGCCCGGGATCGAACCCGGAACCCTTCGAATGGTGGATTGGCGTAGTAACCACTACACCACGCGGGTCGTCGAATATCAATTAATTACTGTAATTATGGGGAAAACATGAGATTGTACCAAATTCATAATCAGGTTTAGACAGAAGATTAGATTATTTATTAACACTCTTACCTCTGGCTCTCGGCTTGGTGAGAAGTTTCTGTACTATCTCGTCGTAAGCGGTCTCTGCTGCCACTCCAGAGTCCTTCACTAGTTTTTCTTTAACAGCTATGCAAATGCCACTGCGAGCCAGCAACGCTTCCAATTCTTCGAAGGCCTGTGAGCAAAGCAGTTTTGGCATTCTGCCGTGAGTGACTTCCGTGCCGTTAGTAATGACTAGATTTCCACAGTAATATCAAAAAGATTTTTTTTTAATTCTTTCGGCGCTCTTTTATGAGCAGTGAACAAAACTGAACTACAACATTCAGGCCAGTTGACGGCAAGTAGGTAACTCCACTGTACTGGTATCTCTTGAAATTATTCAACATCCAACAGTCTACTAACATCGTGTACGTTTTCATTATTTGTATTGGTTATACTCGTATATAACCACGATAAATAGTTGTGTTTGAATCGATTCTTGATGTTTTAATGAGTAACGAAAATCAAAATAAGTTTAATTTTTAAATTTAACCTACGACCATCCTATTGGGTGAGTAGAACTAGTAAATAATGTTTTCTGTTTCTTTGCATGAATTAGAGCATGGGCAAAATTTAAAACACATGTCATAATTTATATAATTATGTTATTAATTCACGTATAGGTAATATTCCAATTTGATGGACGCATGTTCATTATTATCCGTTCGTCGAACCACGCTCTTGACATTATTGGCAATATTCGAGAGTTTCGGCGAAAATTGTTTAGATTTCATAGCATTCAGTAAGCTTCCAATTGCTAGATGGAATTTCAGATTTGGACGAGTTAAATTGACACCAAATGAATCATTTTATTATAATTAATTATTTGACATCAGTACTCGGATGGGTCGCCGCTAGTGGCAAATTTCATGCGCGCTTCCGTGCTTCGGAGGGCACAACATCCGACACGGGTTGGCCACTAACCCGTATCTCCACCAATCCGCATTTGAGCGGCGTGGTGAAGTATGCTCCAGGACTTCCCCGGTTGTGGGGAGAGACCTGTGCCCAGCAGTGGGACACAAAAAAAGGTTGAAGGCATGCATGTAGGTACATTAGAAAGAAAGCGCGGTGTTCCCGATTTCTAAAAAACTTGCAACAGCCATCTACACATTTTGGACCACGCCACGTTCAAAACCTAATTACGTCATAAAATCGGGAGCCAGAATTGTTTTCGTATTCGATGCGTACTTTCAGAATTCAGATTCAGTATTTTCCATTTGCAGCTTCCTCCATTATTGGCAATATTCGTCGGTGAAAGCAACTGATGTTCAATAATCGCGTGCGGATTTCGAAACGTTGAGGATAATTCTGGATTTGGTTCTGATTTATATGCTAATAAATGATATTTAGTAGATACCGTGGACGTGAAGTTGTTTGAATATTACGCAACATTTAGAGAAGCAAACAAAATGCAACCGTGCCTACTACCGTTATTGCATTGCATGTCGTTTTAGCACATCTTTTATTTCCCATTTCTTAATATTGTACTCCCAACTTGTGGAGTTTCGAGAAACAATTAAGAAAACATTTTCTTTAATCAGATGACGTAAATTAATTAGCTACTTTCAAAGCATTTTTTTTTTAGTTTATCGTATGTTATTTATGTAGGTATATATTTGTAGGTATGTACGCCAAATTTGTTTTGTGTTTTGTAATTTTGTAATAATAGATTAATTAGTGTAAACGATGTTCATTAAATCGATAGTGTATAATGTATTATTTTATCAGTTTTGTTCGTCCATTGTTTAAAATTTGCTTTATGCTCTATATTGAAAGAGTTTTAAAAACAAATAAATATTATTGTTCGTAGTGACCCGGCGTGCGACTTTTCGCTTGCGCAACAGTTTTTTTATTTATTTCCTGAAAAACGTAAAAAATAGTGAACTCACCGCGCTGCGTACGGAAACAAACATTAGTGACGGATGTGCCTATACAGAAAAAGAGACTTTTACGCCAGGGAAATAACAATGGAGGCTGAAAACAGAAATACGAAACATTTAGTAGCGTGTGTTGAAAAGTTTTATGAGTGACTTTCCGTGTGAAGGATAAAATGTCTAGCTAGATTTTTTTATATTCCTACTTAACCTTTTATTGTAACATACGTAACGAAGTAACTATCCGGTAGAAAAAATATTATAGGATATGACGGGAAACTCTCCCAGTACGGAATATACATTTAAATAAAATATTTGACTACGAACTTATAATAATTATCTTTTTATCTTATTCTACGTCTAATCTTTTGTTAAAGTTCCAATTTCATTAAGTTTGTTACATCACTTTTTACGGCTATGAATTACAGTAGATACATTATTGTTTGTTTATAAAAGGTTATTTGTTTCCTAAAGTGGCAAAACAACTAATTGGTGTTAATAATCATTAAATACCTTTCTGGAGCTCCGTTAGAACCCCTAGTAACATTTGGCCGGTTCTTCTCAATTTCATTATGGATATTTATGCAAAGCGCGTAAATGAGTTGTCCGCAGTATAAATCGTTTTCGGCGAGCTAGATAAATTGAAGGGTATTTTTCAAGAGATATTTAGATACAAAATTTTGTTGTTACACGTCGTTGTCGTAAAAGTACCTACCTATACATATGATATGTAGTTATGAGTTAGCTTCACCACATTCATTTTCAACCGACTTCGAAAAAGGAGGAGGTTCTCAATTTAACTATTTTGTTTGTTAGTTACATCATAACTTTCGACTGGGTGCACGGATTTTGATGCTTTTTTAAAATTTCAAATCTGGTGCATCTCGTGTGGTCTCATTTTAATTTTATCCAGTTCTGACAATGACATCAATGAGAAAACCATATAAGTCTTAAATTAGAAAATTTGCATTAAGTATGTGCGCGACAATTTTGAGGTCGGTTGCTTTCGTAACGCGAGTAATTAATACCTTCAAGTGTGTTTCAAATTTCTTACCAGAGCAATACAAAGCAATACTAAGTTAGAGTTGATCGATAGTAACACCAAAATTGTCATTTTGATTGTAAAACTGCTCTTACAAGTACGGAATCCCTGATCCTTACCTTAATACCATAGCTGGACTCCTCGTAGATGATGGAAACGTAACTCCAGCCCAGTTTCTTGACGATCTCCACCATGGCGCGAACTTGGTGCAGGTCGGAGGGAATTGTTCTCGTGAAGTACTCGAAGCGCGCCTTATTAGAAAGCTCTGGAGAAGTAGAGAAGAATGATACCTGGGGAAGAGAATTGGGAGGAGTTAATACGTCATTGAAACAATGTCTGTGCTCTAACAAGACAGGTTACGCAGTCAGGACTATAATGGGGAGTTCCAATTGTGGGGAGAGACCTGTGCCCATCAGTCGGACATAAGAGTTGAAGTTAAGTAAATTTTAGATAAGTTTTCTGGCTATGTTCTATGTATGGATTGTTATAATTATAATTGTTATTAACCCAGAAAAATAGCAGTAAATTCAGCAGTTAAGAGTAAAAGTTTGGTTTGATTAAATCAACAACGATATCGTGTCAAAACTTTAATTAATTATTTTGGATTTAGGCATAAAACTGTCTATTACAAGGAACTACGTAAACAAACGGATCTCAGGTTTTACGCAAATTAACTTATCATTAGCCCGATGCCAAAGTTCGTCTTTGTCGAAAAGTCGAAATTTCCTGTTTACTGACTTATACCACCGTGGCGAAATTGAATGAAATCGTCGTTAGAGGACGAATATAATAATATAATTTATAGCTTTACCCAAAAGTAAAAGGAATAAAAACTAATTTTTAGACCATAAAGATTTAGAGCACTAATTTGTTCTCTTATGGTGTGCCTTCGACCCTTTGTCCCACTACTCGGCACGGGTCTCTTTCCATAATCGAGGAAGGCCTGGAGCATACTCCACCACGCTGCTCCAATACGGATTGGTGGAGGTACGGGTTACTGGCCAATACGTGTCGGATGTTGTCAAACTGCCCAAAGGGCCTCCGACCAGGTTTAACGACTGTTATTGGCTATTTAACGACTGGACCGACGGCTTAACGTGCCCTCCGAAGCACGGAAGCGCGCATGAAATTTGCCACTAGCGGTCACCGATCCGAGTA
>DWAV01000880.1:0-15925 GCA_018231305.1 Noctuana lactifera
AACCGGGGAAGGCCTGGAGCATACTCCACCACGCTGCTCCAATGCGGATTGGTGGAGATATGCGGATTGGTGGAGATTAATTGTATACTAATTACTATTAATTGTATACTAGTAACAAAACATTGCAGATACCAGATACCTAACGAGTAGCTCGTCGGATTATGCAGATAATAAAATTAATGTTTCTACTTTCGATTTTAATCTGTATGACGTATTGCTTGCTTAGCTGTGCCATATGTCAAATGGTATGTGTGTCGCGTTGCGTTGGTCTAGTTTGAATATCGAAATCGAACAAAACTCAGGTTCTATTAAGCTGTACGCACACAGCCGTCGAAACTTTTATCTCGGGAATGACCTTACTGTTTTCAACCAAATTAAACTTAGTGTCCATAATGTTACAGTGCATTTTTCGTTGACTTGTGCGAGTTCAAGTCGTGTTCAGGTAGTCGTAAGTGGTTTTGGCGAGCGTGTGAACAGTTACCTTCACGGGTGAGTCGCTGGTGCGAGCAGGCCGCGTGCCCGCGACCGTTATGCGGCTATATCTACAGAGTTTAATGACTCAGTGCACAATGCAACCAAGAATTTGCTAAAGGACCCCGTGTGTAGCCTTCAATAGTCTATATTAGAGTATATACGATTTCTCATTTCTTTTGACTCAAAAAGCTTTTCTTTTTAAGAATCTTTTTAATTAAAAAATTAGTGAAGAATCGTATCGTGTTTATTTGTTATTCTAATTATTATAAATAATAATTTTCTTACAATTTCATTGTAGTACGCACGAAGTTTGCCTCATTACACTACGCAGTATAAAACAAAGTCGCTTTCTCTGTCCCTATATCCCTATGTATGCTTAAAGCTTTAAAACTACGCAAAGGATTTGGTGCGGTTTTTTTAATGGATAGAGTGATTGAAGAGGAAGGTTTATATGTATAAACGTTCACAGTTTTCTGTAGTGCGAAGCCGGGGCGGGTCGCTAGTATAGTTATAAATTATTCTTTCGCAGGTCTGCTGGTAGATTCCTGTATAGAATAAGCAGCGCCCTTGTACATACTTTTCCAAATTGTATTGTATTTTATTTAAATGAATTATTAGTAATAGTAAAATAGTGTTAATTTAACTGTTTCTTAAAGGTTGAGATTAATTAAGAAAATCTAATACTGAAAAATTATTAAAAACTTCGTTAAATGTTTATTAGATATAATGTTACAGTAAATATATACAAAAGAAACCAAAGATTAAAATATTTACAATAAAAAAAAAAAGCCTTCCAAATGCAATCTTTTGCATACTTGGTTCCACCAAGTTGTGTATATTTTAAATTATAACTTCATCATAATACGACCCCTATGCCCTATGTTTCTTTGTTTTGTTAAAGACCCTATACTAAAAACTTTGGGGCCCCTTGCCGCACACACGACACACATACCCTTGGACATAATATGCAATAGGGCTTTATCATCAAAGTTTATTCAAGTTAGTGCGTTGACTCTTTTATCTTATCACGCCAGTGATAGCAAAAAAATGTATCGGCCGAGCGTGTTTTTGTGATCATAAATAGCGATAATAATGTATTCAAACGAGACAGCTAATTGGCTGTCTGGATATTGAGAAGTCAGTGTCAGGCGTGCATTGCTGAATCTTGTTTACTATAGCAATGGAGTTAGGTGAAATAACACGCAGGACGGATTCAAATAACACATCGACATAAATTTCACATCGACTTCAAAATAGGACGAGGTTCTCAATTCGACTGCATTTTTTTGTTTGTTACCTCATCTTTCGAATGGGTCAACGGATTTTGATGATTCTTTTTAATTTGAAAGCTGGTGCTTCCCGTGTAGCCCCATTTCTGTTCTGACAGTTCAGAAAATGGCATCCATCAGTAAACCATATGTCTTAAATTTGAAAATTTGCATTCATTTAATTGTTCAAGAAGTAAATAGCTATAGACCATTTAAACATAGCATGTAGTTTACATAATAATATTTAGGCACTCTTAAGTTGATTTTCTCCTAACTTCAGAAAATATTACTAAATAACTAGTCGTTCGTAATTAATTACGTAATGTTTCAAATTACATAATAACGTTTGCTAACTAATTACTTATTTAAAACAAAAAAGAGTTTAATTAATATTGTCCGTAAAAATATATCAGTTATTTTTTTAAGGAACCAGGTTACTAAGTACCTAAAACCGTTATTGTACAAGTTTAAGAGATCAACTTCATTTTTTATCTGTTCCTCTGGTACTTCGTTCGAAATTTATAGCTTCGACAGAGTATCAAGGACGTAAAATAGGTCGCTTAACAAGTTTCGAAAATATATCGTCAACTGAGATACTAACAGCGCTTTTATGACGCAGTGTTAAAAAACCGAATAATGTAAAAAAGAAACACATGTTCCTTATATTCCTCAGAAGATATGGGGCGCTAGTTACAATGATTCATGAGGAAAAATTTGCCGTATTGTACACGTTGTTAAAGGCTTTCTTAACGCCATCTATCGGCAGACGGTGAAACTAAATAATAAATTGTAGAGTCGAGTAAACCTGCGTGATTGGTCTGAGATAAGACTGTTCGCAGTAGAACCAATGTTTATTTAACGTTTGGTAACTTTTATGGACTTCGTTAATAAATAAATATTGATAGGAATTGGCGCAAATTCATATTTTGTTTGAGATAAATTATCCAGCTAATTCAGTCAGTGTAGAAATTGAAACTAAAGCTCTGCTTCTAGCTAAAAAAATTTAAGATTTTTCATTATTGATTAGGTATTTACTTTTAATGATCTTTTCGTTATAAAAATGTGTAAAATCGAATTAAATTCTTTTTACTTACAATACAGTAGACAACTCTAGAATTGTTATGATTCATTACTTTCATACTAAGGTATGTTCAACTGAACAAATAGGTAGGTTATTTTTCAAAATGAAAACAGCCCATTAAGTGTGTTTTAATACTGTGCGCAGTCATTTCTAAAAAACGTGAACAAATCGCGCAAATCCGCCGACAACTCTTAATTTGATTGTCGGTACTTAATGACCACAATCCCATACAATTACATATTTGAAAAACTACCCTTCCCTTTGTACTTTTACTTCTATTAGAGCAGTTTAAAATGAAACTTGTCACGCTGACAATAAAGTGGTTTTTAGAGGCACTGTTAATGTAATTTAGCTAAAATTAGGGACACATTTCACGATTTCGTTGCCCCCCGGCCGATGGAAGTTCGCAGTGGCGGGGAGAGCGTCCTAGTGACAGAAGTTGCTCGATTAATTATGTCTTTCGCCCCTTTTCGAATATCGAATGCGAAATTACAGAATAGGGCTGTTTACTTAAATGATTTCGTTTAGAAATTGAGATTGTTCGTAATTCGATTAAAAATGTATCAAGGCGAACTATTTACTCTACAATTTGTTGTATAACTGAATGCTAAGGTCGTCTGGAAATTCTCAAACCGTTTTGTATTAATTTGTCTTTCGGTAAGGCTGGTTTGAAAGTTTCCTAGAATATTATAAGACTCCAACCTTTGTGTCTGAAAAATGTTATCTTGTAGGTACTAGTTGTAAGGTTTTATAGACAAATAATGTTCGAAATCACTGCATTTTTAAAAGTAATGTAAAGATAATAATAGATAAATCAATCTGGATACTCCTAACATACACCGCTTATAAAATATACCTATATTATTTTGCCACACAATAGTACATAAATAGTTTTAAAAGAGACTTGGTGCGGCAGTATTGTCTGAAATCAATTTAATAAATTGATGAATTGATTTAAATTGATGAATTGAACGTAATTTTTAGTATTACGTTCACATTGATAATGGAATACCTATTTATGAATTAAGTGTTTCTCCGCAAGCAATGTCTTCTATTGACAAACTTCTATCTTTGAGAGAAATAAAGAATCTTTAACCGTAAACCAGCATTTAACTATGTCGCATTTTAATTGCGTAATCTAAACATTACAAAACAAAAGTTAGAACCTCATATTTTTAATTACACAAAGTGTAAATTACAGGCGAACATTTACAAAAATAACGCCTCCAAATTGTGAAGTACTATTCCTTTGATTTTTGTTATTCATTTTGGCGAAGGGGTGAGGTGGGGGGTGGGGTGGGCCCTTCACACCCCTTTTATTTCAACCGCCTTACCGACTTGTCAGACAAAGAATGTCAAAACGAAAGGCCGTGAATGATTACTAAAGAATCAGACGTAATTTTCATTAATTTATTAATGTGTAATAATTAATGCCTTTTTCGTTCACTCGGCTTTAATATTTTAGTGATAAATCTGATAGCTTCATGGCCAAATCATATAGAATGCGCTCTAAGGGGCTATGCTATTACAAACTCATAATACCATTCTGTTTACGTCATTTACGTCAGCGATCACGTGATATTAAAATTGCGACCAATGATATAGACACGTGATACATACATTGACCAATGAGATACACAATTCTCTGAATGCGGTTGGTTGCCCGATAAATGTCTGGTTTTATAAAGTTTATAATCCTTTGACTTTGTTAATGTTAATTACTAATGACTTTTAAGCATGAAATGAATATCAAATTCCATAGTGACATGGAACAAATGAAATTCATAACATAGAATGACTTGGAAATTGTAAGCCAAATAAAATTATATTTTGTGTCGTTCTTCCACTGCGATACTACCTACTTACTACACTCTTTCAAACTTTTCTATCTAATAGGTCAGTTCGAAAGTTGGTAGCATAGGTAGCATATATAGGATTTGCGATCATCCATCACTCAACTTACTTCAAAACCATCATCTTTTTATACCAATGGAATAAAAAAGGTACCAGAAAGATAAATAAATAATGCTCCACACTCACAGCTTCACACTAGGATTCCCTGTGCCGTGGGTTCCATGGACACATACAATGACAAATATACAAACATCCAGACCGGTAACAGAAATCTAAATTCATCATTCAAATTTCTGCCCCGCCGGGGATCGAACCCGGGACCTTTCTAATGGTGGACTGGCGTGGTAACCACTACACCACACGGGTCGTCATATTTAGTCGTCGTTCGTCATATATAGCAGATGAAAATATATCATAGATTAAAGTGTTTAATTTTGTTTTATTTACACCATTTAAAGTTTTGCCAAAATGCGCACAAACTTTTAAACTGACCTATCTCTCTAGTAATCTTTAGTGAAACAAGTTCCTCTCATTTTTGTGCCTCACCTCGTTCTTTCAACTCTCATTATTTCACGGCATGCCATCATATCCACGGAAAGGGTTCAACAAAGAGAAAATTCGTGTTGTCATAAAAGAATCCGCGCGGTTATTTAGGTTTAAGAATATGTATGGACTTAAGTCACAATATTTTCTTTGTTTTAATACTTTTAATGTAGCAATTTCAAGTTTTTAAGGCAAGTAGCATAAGTGGATGGTGATGATAAGCGTTTAGGTAACCAATAAGCATAATAATGAAGGATTCTGACAGGTCCTTTGTACTATGGGTATTTTTTTACGTTAAACAAAACAATAACGTCATAAATAAAATCTAATAGCTAAACGATTTTCATTATAACAGATAATAATATGGTATAACCAAAAACTGCTTCGCTCAAATCATGTTTTTTAAAATAACTGAAAATCGTCGCCTGGTACCTCGCAAAACGAGATCGTGTATATTTAAATTTGAACAAAATTTTCAGTAGTAACCAACCTTGCATAATGTTAAACGAATGTCAAAGGGTATATTTAATTTGAATAGAAATGTTTCTTAACATATTTCGACATTTATAAAGCGCTTTGGGCTAAGAAAGTGAGGTTTCGCTTATTTCGGTTTTTTTATTTATAATAATATAAAGTTGCAAAATTCTGTGCGCGGGTTATGTGGGATTCACATGGCCTATCACTTCCACGGTATCCGGTACAGTATCTGTAAAACTGACGGAAAAGTACGGGTTAGTGGACTTATCATTCCTTACGAGAACTCTAAAGCATACAGAATTATTCACGATATTTTCCTTCATCACAATCATGAAGTGATAATTTATTTTGATACCTACGTAATCTAGAAAAATAATTCGGTCCCACTGGAAATAGGTACTTTAGGCCGACTACTCTTACTGTTCCTTATACATATTTCTAACTAGCTGTGCCCCACGATTTCACCCGCGTTTAAAATTGCAACGTAACGCTAGAGAGCCTTTAGCTTTCCTTGATAAATGGACTAACATATACAAAAATAATTTATCAAATCGGTCCAGTAGTCTTTGAGATTAGCGCGTTCAAAAAAGCAATCAAACAAACACTTCAGGTTTATATTATTAGTATAGATACTAAACTACAACTTTTCCCAATCCGAATTCGTTCGGTAAATGACAGCGGTCCCCTATACAAACTAGAGATAGGGTCTCAATTGATGGCTGATACAAGGCGACCCCTGTGCATTTAATGTAACCGGTATAGCGATACATTTGTTTGAATATACCTACGATATATTTGTTTGAATATAACACGCCTAGCATTAATTGTTTTAAGTTTGAATCGAATATGATATAAAAGTCAATAAAAGCGAGGCAAGATCGGTACGGTGCGCGGTGGTTGAATAAGCTGTTGATGATGAAATTTAAAGTCCGGATTTTTCTATACTTAGTCAGATTCTAGATGGTCCACTTAGTAATGATTGAGGGGGATGGGGGTTTCTTTGCTATACCTACTTTTTAAAATGAAAGATTTTCAAAGTCGTGTCTTAGAGGTCATATTTCGATTAGTAAGTCCCTGTGATACGTCCATAGTGACATTACAAACTGATCGTGACGCTTCAGTCATTAAAGAATCGTTTGATACTAATATAAAAAGTTTCTAAGAAAAGAGAGTAAAAAAATTTACCTAATTGACGCGAAGTCGAGACCAAGATTGCCGAGTAGGGTATAATTAATTTTATTTTAAAATAACCGCGTGGTACATAATATAATGCTTATATGCAAGCAATATTTTTTTCGACCGCCGAACAAGTTAGCAAATGGCCGAGGTCCCCCATCCATAGGAAGTGTTATGTGAAATGGGACTCCCCATTTGATGGTCGATAGAAGACAACCCCTGTGCATTACTGCTTGCAGAAACACTTGGCTTTTTTTCAATAAGTGGCGCCACGTGTTCGCATAAAAATACTATTTACGCAAACGTATGAATTCACGTAACGTTAGGTATGCCTAATTAAACCATAATGTGAAAAACTAATAAAATTGAAATAACATTTTACGCTTCTATATAACCTACCATTCAAATGTTAGTTGATCTTTGACTTCTGTTTTGTCTCTTCCTTGTGTGGTGTTCATAATTATTATAATGGCTGATTTTATTTTTGCTAATATATAAAACTTAAGTTGTGTTAAATAAAACAGTACTTTTATTTAATGATCAACACTTTTCCAGACTAATTTTCATCAAAATGTTGACGTTATTTGTAAACATATTCCAGCTCACTAACCAATTTCCAGTTATAGGTAACTGCGATGAAATGGAAGAATGATTTCTATCAAGGCGAGACACCGACTTTCGACCAAAATACCCGAGTAAAATGAAGCGGCCGACTTGTAAAGCGTTCGGTGATCTTCGGGTAAATTCGGCGAGCGTGTAAACATACACTAATACCTTTAATAGCACTAGCTACAATCACTTTAGCTTATTCTAGCAACCTCCCGATAGATATGTAATCACTAATCGGTTTTTTAGTCGTTCCTTTTACTCTTTACTTTGCCTAATTATCGAAAACTGTACAATGAACAATACATTCCATATAGATGTGTTTATGGTTTGTTTTAGAGTATCTTACGATTGCTCCAAAGATGGCTTTCCAATTTCATTGTACGTACTATCAGAAAATTATATATTTTATAGGTACTTTTTAAAGTTACTTAAGTAAAATTCAAGTTTTTTTTTCATAACAAATAATTTTAGAGTAAAGTTTCATTAACAGTTATCACAAAACAACATTGCAAGGTATGAAACACGTGTGTTTCTGTTCCGTATGCATTTTACTGGATTTTTATGGGATATTTGATCAGAGCATACAATCCCCTGTCATTCAATATCAGCCGATTTATATGACCATATCATACTGCGTTAAAAAACTGGCGTATTCAATACATTACCTACCTTTATATGTAAGAAACTTATCTATTGTAATTTATACTGTTCTCACCTGCATGTCAGTTTATCTAGCACAAAAAGGTAGAATATAATGTTTTTGAAACGGTTCCCTATCGATTTAAAGGTCTGTAAACCAAACCTATATCTTCGCTTTAGTGCCTATTTCTTCAATCTACCATGAATCAAATTTTACAGGAGGTTTTTTCTTTCGAAAAAATTGTTACGATGCCACGGTACATATTAAAATTAAAAACATGTTTTTCGGCTTTTTTAAAATAAAATAATTATGTTTTAAATGGTTTACTAATCGATGTGAAATTAAAGCGCGCATCTTTCTGTATCAAAAAGTCATTTTCGGCAAATATTGTAGATTGAACAAATACCTACTCGTAAACACTAAGGCGACGATATGTTCTATATAACGCTTCACACTCACACCCACATTAGGATTCCCTGTGTCGTGGGTACCATGGACACATACAAAGACAAATACACAAACACCCAGACCGAGAGCAGAAATCTAAATTCATCATTTAAATTTCCGCCCCGCCGGGGATCGAACCCGGGCCCCTTCGAATGGTGGCCTGGCGTGGTAACCATTACACCACGCGGTTCGTCAATTATGTAAGCCTATAATGTTTAATTGTACTAAAAAATCAATATTACTTTTCATCTAGGTGTAGGCCTAAAATACTGATCTCACTCACTTAAAAGTCATGAACTTCAGTATCAGTATCGTACGTATTGTTAAAGTTGGAGCACCGACCGTATATAGTACGAGTTCATTGCATTTTGAACTTTATTCCAATAAATATAAGGCCGAAGGAGGGCGCTGCGCAAACACCATCAGTATTAGTATAGATTATGGCACCCCTAGCTACCCCCGTACCTTTTTGCGCACTTTCTTTATGGGGTAGCGTGACTTACATTACTCTATCCTGCAGATATGATTAGGGGTTCGTTTTTAAAACATATCCATTAATTCGTTAGCTTTGTACAGTTTTATAAAATCATAATCTCTGCTTTTTGTATTTGTATATTTGTGTATTGTATTTCTTTGTATTGAATATGTGGTTGTACTTTTAAAAACGGTTTAGCGAGTCTATTTTATTTAATTATACTTAGGTACAGTTAACGTAGCGCATCTGCATACAACCATAGATTGCATTTACGTCCTAGGTATTTATGCTTTTATATCCACCTAAAATCAGGTGGACTTAAGTTTTTTTTTTAAACAGTTAATAATAATAGTGCGACAAATAAGTATTTATACTAAACTAGCTGTGCCCTGCGGTTTCACCCGCGTTAAGAATTGTAACGCTTGATAATATTATGTAAATGCTTGATATACGAGTATATGCCTATAACCTTCCTCGTTAATATAGCTATCATACATAAAAAGAATTTTTCAAATCCGACTTGTAGTTCTAGAGATTAGCACGTTTAAACAAACAAACTCTTCAGCTTTATATTTAAGTATAGATATACATAGATAACCTCCGGTGTAATTCGAAGTTTGAAGCATATTAAACATACCTAACACAAACAATGGCACTATTAAAATATTTCACATGGTGTATATAAACTGACGACCCGCGTGGTGTAGTGGTTACCATACCAGTCCACCATTCGAAGGGTTCCGGCGGGGCAGAAATTTAAATGATGAATTTAGATTTCTGTTCTCGGTCTGGGCGTATTGTGTACATGTCTTTGTGTGTGTCCATGGCACCCACGACACAGGGAATCCTAATGTGGGGCTGTGAGTGTGAAGCGTTATTTAAACATTATATACTGATAGGACTAATATCTATACTATGTTGTATTACTTTACGACTGAAGGAAAGATGGGATCTTCTTTTCCTCTTATCTAAAGCCTCAGTACCCCGTTAAGATAAACATAATAATATTATTACATTGAGCATGAAGTTAAACCTAAATATGAGCTGAAAACCCTGAGTTTATTTGACCTTGACCTCGTTTACGATTCAAGGATAGAAAAATTCGCCTTTTTACTTATAACAAAGAGTAGATACATAATATAACATACACCCACGCGTTAACTCCACAATGATGATAATATATTGGAAAGGGTAAAATGTTATAAAAATTATTTCATTTCAATTTTAAATAGTGTTACTTAGTTTATTAATCGACTTCAAAAAAGGGGGTAATCACTTCGATACGTATGTATGTAATATTAACAGAACTACAAGACAGACTGATAGAAAATTTAGTAAGTAGGTACTAATAAAAAAGCGCTGGCACTAACCTCAAAAAATGACTTTATTGCAGACCCTGATTTATTAAATATTGTTTCATTAATTTGATTAAATTATTTAATATCAACATAATTCCGGTAAAAATGGTTTTTTAATACCTAACTTTGTGTTAATGTCACCCGGCTCTGAAGGTTCTTTTTGTTAGCTGGAAAAATAACTAGCTGCCCGACATTAATGTCTTAAATTTAGAAAGCAATCCATCCATCAGCCTTTGGAGGTCCACTGTTGGACATAGGCCTCCCCTAAGTGGCGCTACTCCGCTCGATCCTGTGCCCTGTGGATCCAGCGGTTTCCCGCTATCTTCCTCAGGTCATCAGTCCACCGGACCGGAGGGCGACCTGTGCTCCTTTTGCCGAAACGCGGTCTTTCGAGGACTTGTCTTCCCCATCGGTTGTCAGTCTTTCGAACAATGTGGCCTTAGAAAGCATTACGAGTATAATAATAGAATCCTAAATTATTAGGTTGCTGAAACACAAACTAGCCTATTACATCAACTGTTGCATTATATTGTAAACTATTGTGTTGACTTGCGGCTCGCATTAGACGACATTCGCCGAGCGAATGGCCACAGTCAGACTAACTGACTTACGAGTGACATAGGGTTGCCACTGTTGCCAGGCTACATCCAGATAATTTATTTGTTTTCTTTATTTTACATTAAATTATTAATTATTAGATAATCATTACTTTATTTTAAAGCCGGACATTGTAAATATATACGTACGTTTTTTTCAGCCGTGATAGCCCAGTGCAGCTCACAAACATTTCATCAAAATCATTCCAGTTGTTAAAGAGCAGTTCCGAAACAAACACAGTTACAGAAGAATTATACCTATAATAAAGAATTCGTCATAAGACGAACATACATTTATAAAATGTACAATCACTGTACCTACTCGTTAATCACCTATTTTTTTTTAATACGTTAAACCATAATCTTAACTAAGTATGTCCGGTTGTTTTTCCAAAATTGTCCGGCTAAACTGGCTAGTCTGTCCGGCAATTCGGTTTTAAGACTTGGCAACCCTTACAGGACACGTCAAGTTCAGTTGATTCGTGTGCGTGGACATGTGCACTTATCTCTAAGTGCCCCGGTGCATATTTGTTGGTCGATAACTGTTAACTACTTCTAGGTTTATAGGAAGATGTAATTCTAGTAACTTCTACGAAGTCTTTTTGTTTATACTATACTAGCTGACTTAACAAACGTTGTTCTGCCATATAAATTATAAATGACTAATATACATATATTTATAAATAAAATTATTTGTGTCAATATTTATTAGAGAACAGTATTAAAAAAAGGAATAATCAACTCTTTACATACGAAGTTAACAGTGGCCTAAAATATTTTAGCTACCGAATGGTAAAGAATAACTCCTTTATTCATACCTTCACTGTCCTTGTCTTGACAATGCAAACATGGTCATTATCACACATGTTCGGTATAAGTCGCCACAAACACATCAACACCGCGTTAGCGTATTAAATTAATGTTGGTATCGATATACTTATCACCGAACAGAGAGAGAGAAAGGAATTGGCCAGGAATTAGGTAACAGGAAATGGTCTTATATTCGTTTAATGACGGAACACGCATGTCATTTGTAGCTGAATTAGTAGAATTTAACTCATAATGGACAATTAATAAGATATTGCTCTCAATATTTAAGATCAGGTGAACCGTACTAATCTTTGTTATATTCTTGTACTTTTTTTAAGTACATTACAGTCGATGTAATGTTATTATATTAGTATAAATCAAATATTATGGTTATAAACCATAAATATTATATCATTTTTCAGTTTGCACCTTTTCATTTTGTCACAACACAACGTTACAACAATAAGCAAATTAAAATTGAGTCACCGTTTCCCAATTTTCTCACAGTCCCATTAATGTCACACGCTTCAAATATGTACCAGTCTAGCATTTCTCTCTACTTATATCTTTCTTCCATGCTTCTAACATATCGTACTGTACATGTGTGTTTCTCGGCACGGATCATTGAATTCAAATAGCGAGCAATTTGACACCAATATCGGTTACGTTGTGAAATGTAGAGAGGCACACAAATCTTAGCGCCGAAATATATGTCAAGATCGAAACCTGAGTATCAACTGCAGCGCCAAGCTTCATTTGGTAGGTATGCGGCATTTTAACTCATTTTTTTACTACAAAAACGCTTAGTAGAACACTAAACTTAAAAATGAGTGCGTGTTTGAATATGGATAGAAACGATAAACAAAAAAAAATTACAGCTTAAGTAAGTATTGGAATGTTTATTCTTTAACAGGTTTATATACCATCCTGCCGTCTTTACGATATTGCATTGTACTAGATATAAAGTATTCATTACTAAGATACATACCTTAGTCTAGTAACTTACTTAACATACTAAAGACGTTTCACACAGTACGCAAATAATCACTTATGTTGCAATTTATAAGCGCGGAACGTACGGTGTAAGGAAGATCTACAAACACGACAGACTAAACTAAATAGTTACCGAGTCGCGATAAAAAGAAATAACAATACATGAAAATATTTAATTACGAATGTTGACTGCCGCTGCAGGCCGACCCACTTTTAAGTGAACATTTGTAGGTCGTTTATCGCCGTCATTTCCCTGCTACCAGTGAATCACGCACAATACACTTCTACTGCGAACATGCGAACGCTTTGTGATACGCAAAGTTCACTTCTGGCTTGCGTTGCATATACAAAACCCATTGTTGCTCCAAACAGCAATGGATTCAGCTCAAAGTTTAGTTCCACCCTATACTTGTCTGATACAACAACAAAGTTAGGTAAATAGACGTTTTGTGAGTACTGTTACCGGCACTAACCAAGGCTGATGTTGGGAAATATCATTAACGTATAGATGCTCTTAATTGCATTCGAATAGTGTCAATGTTAATAGGATGTTTAAGAGATGTTACCAATCTTTTGTCATGCGAAGTGGGTTAGGTGAGTGTATTCGATTAGATGTTAGGTACCGACCAAAGAGATTCAATAGAACCAAACGATTTAGAGTAATAGCTACAGATGAACTTAGCAAATGAAAGTAAGTAAGTAGGTAATTTCAATGAATCATTAATATTGATTGATAGCTGAAAAAAACTTTTATTGATTCACAATTTAACTAGTTACGTTCAGTCGCAGAAAAAGAACAATCAATTTACGGTTATAGCGAACTTAAAAAATATGTATATGTGTGTGAGGGTGTGCGTGTAATAGTACTATTACTATTATTGTATGAATAATGGTATATCCAATAAGCCCATCGGCAGATGCACTATCAGTCTTCTAGATAGTTATAGAATACATTTTGATAGTCAATTATTTAATAACTTAGAAAAATAAGTTTCTACTTACACGATTCTCGGCTTACAGAAACTAAAATTCGAAATTCAAACCACTGGGTTATTTCTGTTTAAATAGAACAGCTAAAATACATTTTCAATCTATATTTATGCGAAGTAAAACATCCTCTATAGAAATGAAGGCTTACGTAAGAAACCACTAAGGCAATCAGCTAATGCTAGGCCTTTAGGAAAACTGCCTATCTTCCACTCTGTTTCTTAGCTTTAATATGATTTTTAGTTTTTTAAGTTAAAGAATTACGAGTATGAGAATCAAGTCCGTTTACTAAGAGTTATTATGTTTTCTCTATACTTATCCTATTGTTTGTTTGTATCGAATTATGACATGTTTATTTTTTTATTTTCCTTCATTTAGGTACGTACATTTAGTATAATTTCAAACTAATATTGTGTAGGTCTTCTAGGATCTAGGTTATGCACTGCTAGCGGAGCTATGCAATCTTCGTTATAATTATGTATAAGACTGCCTAATTTATTTACCAAATATAACTATGACATTCATACTGTAACAAATACTCGTAGATAACACACGCGTTGACGGAATATGAAATTTTTGTACGGCCATGTAAATGATACTAAGTGCATATCCGATAAGCATCAATTATAGTCAAACGACTTTCACTCTTATGCAACGGCAGTTCAGTCGATAATGGCTTACAGGATGTTCCCTGGACGGGGAAATACATGGCTAATGAATAATTTACACCAACCCACATCAACTTGAGATACATAACCATCTACTGTTAGAAATTGTTCATACGGTTAGTTAGAATTTACTGAGCTTTGACAAAGAGCTTTCTTGTGAAATTTGGATCGACTTGTAAGTCCAAAAGCTATTTCCATATTTAATGACAACATAACATAAGTAGGGAAAAAACGAATAGTGCTTTAATGCATACGAATATCAAACAAATATTGTAAAGTTAATAACTTGTAACTTCAGTTCCGAAAACACATACATATTGATGTTACAAAGGAATAAAAAATACACATTTAATACCTTTGTCCGAAGCTCGGAACGCACAATGAAATTGTACGCAGATATTTTATTAAAAATAATAATCGTTTGGTTCGTCCATAAACTTCTTTATTGTAGTGTAAAATTATGTTTCACCAGTTTTCTTTGACACTACAATCGACAAGTCAAAGTTAATCTTTGTTCTTACTCTATATAGCAAAATAAGACAGTGGTTTAATAACGTATCACCACTGTGTCCAGATACAGAGATAACGAAAGTAAGCAATGAAGCCATGTCGCCTTAAAATGAAGTCCTTAGTCATCAATTCATCATAGGAAGGAAAGGGACGACGTGGGGGAGTGCGGGGGCGTTAGAATCAAGCGACTCGTACATTTGTAACGAAAAATATTAAGTAAAAGGTATTCCTTATATTTTCTCTGTGCAAAATAATATACCTTGTATGGACCTTATCACTCGCCTTCTATTGCATTCAAAATGAATAACCTCCATAAAGATTCAATTTAAAGATAGCAAGCGTCTAATTCAAGGGAAAGTGAAACACACGTCTGTTAATATCAGGTAACAAAAGGTGTATAATCGTGGAAATAATTTACATGAAATCGAATGGCGAATGGAATAAGTTACATAACCGTTATCGATCAAACGATAACTGAGTAGGTACTCGAGTAGAGTAGGTACTCGCTTACATGGCTACACATTGTACAGTGAGACATGGGACAATTTCAATGCTATTAGTCTTGGGGCCTTTTTCATTATGTCTTAGTAAAGATATCTATACAGGAAACTGACTCACTGACTTAATATATCAACGCACAGTAAACTACAGTAACCTACAAACTTGAAATTTGGTGCGACACACAATTGCACAGTGCGCATCGCGTGTCGCATTACATCTCGTACATTAGTACTCGTACATAAATATGTCCTTATACACTTTCATTACGTATGTGAGCTCTAAGAAAGGATTTTTAGAAATTCAACCCCTAAGAGGATAAAATGTTACAATGAATTAAGAAATTCTCGCGGAGTAAGTCGCGAGCATAAGCTAGTAATCTATACTAATATATAAAATTTCCATGTCACAATGTTAGTTACCGTACTCCTCCGAAACGGCTTGACCGATTTTTACCAAAT
>DWAV01000881.1:0-15920 GCA_018231305.1 Noctuana lactifera
ACACAATACAGTGGAATGTGACACGTAGCAGGACAACATTATTGCTTAAAAGCATCAACCAACGAGGCTCGTTCTCACGATATGATACATAATAAAATGGGCGTGCATTTTGTAGACGAAATGACGAAAAAGTCAATGTTAGTTAACCATTAATATTATAAGTAAAAAGCGAAGAGTACTGACGAATGATTTTACTTAGTATACCTACTTACTTACGCAGAAGGCTGTATAAAACTTACTTATTTCATAATAAAAGCAGTAATATGTGGCATTCATACCGAAATTTTTTTAATTTCACACCTATAATAATCTCCTTATTAAAATTTATTTACATTTCCAAATAAAATTTTATTAATATGTGCAATCAAAATATTAACGCTGATGAAAAAATACGACCTTTTACACCCGAAGTAGCGCTTTTTCTTTTAACTCTAAAAACAAATTTTATAGTTAAAAATGTTATGAAAGGAGGCTTAAGTAATTCCTTTATTATAAACGTGTTCTTTAGCGAGTAGTAATAAGATGTAAAGTCCTTCGGCATCTGACGCATACTTCGTTCTCCAGGGGTCGTAAAGATTCGCTTACCTGCTTGTTTGTTGTGCGTCGGAAAGGGGCTTTCGGGTGAACCTTTTTTTCATTCAATTTTATGTGTGGGAATTTTAATATGGACCCAAAACGGCACGTTCTACTCTTCACAGATGGGCCACAGTTGATGCTGATTCGCAAAACACGTGTACTTCTTAGCCGTAAGCATTAAGCAATCTTAAAATATAATATATTTCTCAAATCAATTTGTTTGCAATGGTGAAATCCTACGTCTTAGTATTAAAGGTTCCATTCAACTTCATTATGAAAATTACAGTTGTGCATTTTCAATTACGCTTAAGTGATTGATGTGTATTTCATTTCACCTTTCCACACTCAGACAACATTTATCGCCGCCATCGATAGCCGATAGCTGGACAACTATTAATTTATCAGAGATGGGTTCGACGAGGTTATATAAAAGTGCAACGTCACTCGCCTCCCTCACATGGCCCCTGACGGTTAAGCCCTTAGAAATCGGTCTTTTAAAATAAACATCACTTCTCCGAAGTCCTTCTTGCGGCTGCTATCCGTGTCTTAACGGTCCCACAAAAATCACTTTGATTTATTGATACGAGCAACTTAAGAGAACACATCTGTCAGTTTTTGTTCTGCGTTCTACCGCATACTCTGCAGTGTTTTTTGTCGGAAATACATACATAACATCACTAATGTTTGCGTTTTTGTTTTTAATTAATTTACAATGATTTAGCCCAAACACTTGGAGCATAAAATTAAATTTGTGTTCATAATGGACTAATAAGAAGTAAGTAATGCTTAAAGCAGCTGGAATTCTAGCAAGAAATCCGACGGGCGGCACCCAGCGGGACGCCTCGACAATAGCAACCAAATTAAAGGGAACCGTAAACGTTTCGACTTGAGCCTCGCTAAATTTATTACTACGAGTTTTTATTCTTTGTTTCGGTCGCTAATGAGATTCGAGTGCTGCAACTGTGTTATTTTAGAGTTTAGAGACGTTCAGGAAATAATAAAACAGAATCTTATCAGTAGCCCAGTTGCCTTGACAACGGCAAACCATTATAAATAGACTATACGACAAGATTAAACTGTGTTATTTTTTTGTAAAAAAACAAGTTTATTAAACGTAATGAAGGTGCCTGTAAGTAAATATAACATAGGTCTTTATAATATGTTTGCGCAAGAGGACGATGATTATAGAGCGCATGTATTGCAAGCTATAGGCGATGGAAATCACGTTAATGACTAAATTAAATCCTGTTACATTTGCAATAAAGTTGATATTGAATTGTAGTCGCAGCTCTACGCGGGTGGTCTAAGACGATGTTGATTGTTGAGGCGAAACAGGAATGCAAATTTTACTACCTAGTGTTTCTGATTCCCGTGTACCTGGGTTTTGACATTGTATCTAATAAATAAAATAAATTGGATTGCAAAATAATTACCTAGTAGATCATCAACTGACTCTATTTACATTTTAGATGTTGAACAACTAAAGATATTAAAAAGCTTTCGTAAATTATCTTGAGATTCAAATTGAATTAAAAATTATAATCCAAACATTAACATAATTATTTTAACACATAAAAGAACATTTCACTACGCTACGGTATGTCTGTAACAGAAAAGCTCTTAAGTTTTTCTCAATAAGTTAAAGGTACCCAATATTTAACTTATTTGTAAAAAATGAAAAATCAAGACACAATGGATAGAGCTGTGGCATTTGCCCCATGCGCCCATGGCGAGGAAGCTATAGAGTGATGGATGAAAAGCAAAAAAGAAAATGGTGTGGAACGAATGATGCAATACGAATTAAGTGCGGCAAACTAGATCCGACGAATAAAGCGGCGCTCTTTTCATAGTCTGACGAAGCTAAGCAGGAACAAAGGGACAATAGTGAAAGAGCAAAGTACTGGAGCGTGGCGATCCAGTGCCCGCTTCCGGTAACGTGGGAACGCCTTTTATTGCCATCGATAATTTTCCTGACAATATCACTCCCGCATCTTTCATGAATTTTGAAACTATTATGTAGAAAGAACATGAGTAATCATTCTTAGTAGATATATACGAAAACACCGATAACGTCCTAGATATTCATCTTTTCGTGTTAGACATTATACCTAAATCCAAACGTGATTTTAATCTGAGGAATTTCTCATAGCCATTTGTTATAATGAAAGAGAATATTTTAACATTAGTATGCTAATGTACAGTAAATGGGAGATTTATTTGATTAAATTTTATTAATTCACTGAGAAGTACAACATGGAAATTTTAAGTTACCCAATAAATCAGATTAACGTCCAAACAAGTTAACCTTTCCCGACCCGGAGCTATCAGCCAGTAAACTAATCCGAATACATATTTTATGGCTATAAAACATGAAGCAGGCTTCCGTTTTAATTTCGATCGAATTAAAGTGGATATAAGTGAAAACAATCCATTAACTAGAAATCCAGTACCTAGAGATATAGAAACTAAATACGTTTGATCGAATCCTGTAGATGTCGAAATGTATTTCGGAATGGAACATATCCAATATTAATAGAGCCCAGACTCGAACACCCGTCCGCAACTCAACATTCCTAAACAATAGTTCATCAAGCATGAGTTCGGCCGACACGTCATTTCACGGTCCATCGACTACTTCTATTTAGCACTTCTATTTTCTTGACAAGATACCAACGGTCTCGATACCGATTTCTTTAATTCTTTTCTTTGTATTTTTTTTTTGTTTCACTAGCACAACTTCCGCCAGTGTCAGTCACTCGAATGAACGGGGTTCTTTTACGGGTAGCATTGTTCTTGCGTTACTGCTGCGATTGCGATTTTAAAGACATGCAGTCTTAAGGAAAAGTACTTCCACAATACCAAGTAGGCATTAGATAGGTGCTTGTTAATTTCACGTAAGAAATTAAAACAATCGCCAATAAAGATTTTAATTCTCTCATCATTCTAAATTAGATACCTACAAGGTTAAAAAAACGCAAAGAGGGTATCTTAAGTAAAAAGTTTCAAGGTAAATTCTTCCAGCGTTAAATAAATTATAAAAGTGAAATATTAATTCCAGAATAGCTCTTAACATTTCTCGAAGAAAATATTACGTGAGATAACAAAATGTACGTAGAGCATAAATCTCAGCCTAGACAAATTACGGTCGATATAAAAGGTTTACTGTATGCGTAGAGAAACTTCGCTGTATATTTTTCTAAACCATTGATTGCAGATATGAGATAAGTGTATGAAACAAATCTAACGAGAGGGGTCTTGCCAAACACTACGGTGTCGGGTGGAGCTCTTCTGAAGTAGGGAAAGCATGATTTATTGGTAAAAGTTGTGCCATTACTCATCTCACCATTCGTTACTCCAATAAAAAGAACGTCTTCCGATAATTTATTGAGCGCGGTATGGATTTTTTATTACAGTTGTCTATTTTCGAGTGCACTTCGTAGCACTCTTAATAAAATATGATTTATGTGTACTTTAACAAGATCCAATACATACATAAAATTGACCTTAAGCTCCATTAACTTTTGAGTTATTACATTTTTTGTTTCGGAATCCTTCAGAATGTTTATCTGTATATTTTTCTAAGTCATATCAATTTAACATTTTAATAACAGATTTTCATAAAATTTAATCTAACTCCAGAAAAACAATATTTTAAAGATTAGTGATTTCTCGTTCATTTTTAAACGTAAATAGGTAGATAGTAGAGTAATCGTATAAAGGTATTTTCCTATATTGTAGCCTCTCTCTCTCTTTAATAAATTATCTCTCCTTAAATATTTTTTTAATTTTTTGAAATATTCTCAAATTAATCTAAAACATTACATAAATACTTATAATGTAGATAGGTCTATGTACATACCTGTTATTAGTTGTTTTCAACTAAACGGTCGGGTTTCTTTTCACAACAATCAAATTATTATTGAGATAAACTTTTGTGTATCTATACAAATTAACTTGAAAACTTTGTGTCAAACTTGTCAACAAATCCAAAAGAGTAGCGTGACACAACAAACACAATTCCTTACTATTATTCGGTTTGTGTCACTTTAACTTTTAGCAACACAAAAAACTTCTCAAAACTTACACTACACCGAAAAGTTTACACGCACTGAAAGAAAGTTAGATCTGTGGGAATAGATAGTAAGCACTGTTCACTTTATGTTTAAGAAGTTCTTAGTACACTGCACAATTATTATTATACTGAAGACAACTGACAAAACATCTAATCACATGTACCGGGCAGACCGGTTGCTTGCGAGTCGCGATCGGCGTACAAATCGAACGCGCGACTAGTGTACAATAACGGCGTTCGTCAGCCGCGACCGCGCGAGGCTCTCTGCCCTGTACTGAGAAACCCCGTGGCGGGCGAGGGGGCGCCGATAGACGAAAATGGCTTCACAAGTTAATTTTTTTCTCTTTCCTCCTTTAATATTCCGCATATGCCGTGCGCGGCCGTCGGTGCACGCGCATGCGTATCAACCGCTAGGGGTATGTAGGGGTTGTAGTGTAACGCGATGCACCCGTACTTTACATAACTTATTGGGCCGTTTATCGAAGCCACTGTTTAATACCCTTTCCATGTCGGCTTTGTGCATAGCTTCCTCTACTACCGTACAAAGGGAGTTTAGAATATTAATCAACGTCCTAAATACTTTAATCCACCCAAACTGGATACGTTCCATTAATCTCAATATGTGTAATCTCAAAGTATTACTTACGCCATTCATGAAATTTGAGTAATCGTCTAACGCTAACCGATATTGACGGAGCTACGGTTTGAAAAAGAGTTTAGATATTTAATGCAATGCGAGAGAGTCGCTCTATTTCAGTAGATAAAGCTTTTAATGCGAGAACGTTAATAAAAAATGAATTCTGCGAATGCGGGCCGCATAAATTATTTATCACTTGGCACTTGGACTGCCATTAGCACCAATACTAAATTTATTTTAAATCACAAGCAAATTCCTTTTAGGCATTTTATGTTTCCTGTTTGCGACGATGAATGAAGTTAAATTAGATCAGATTTTGTACTTTAGACTGAATAATTTGATATTACTTCTATTAAATGTAAGAAATAGGTATAGGGTGACATCAGAAACAGCAAATAAGTGTACGGTCCCATTCTTAAAGTCGCCATCGTTCATTTTCCCAAAATCTCTGATCTACATCACATTTTTGCATCATGCATAATAATAATATGTTGTTGCGATATCGTTATGAGCAGTCCACCTAAGCTTTGGCGCGTCCAATTTGCATACAGTTCTCATGCGAGCCATCAGCGTTATGTATTCCAACGTTACACCAAGGATTAGGATCTTTTTTACACTGGTCATATCTCGAATCTAAGTTTCAATAACCAGGTAGGTACATACATTTTTAGAATCATGTTCAAGACAAAATATTCTTATCTTTATGAAATATAATAAGGTCTGCTCTTTAGTTTCTATTACGTCTTTTTCCAGTGTCTTTAGTACCTCTTCATTTGCTTGTCCAATATCCGAAATTCTTTAAACACTACTTGAATATAATATTGACAATGGAAATCGAAAAGAAAAATAAATTGTTTGATTTTTAGTGTCACGTCTTTTCATGTGCACGCTGAATTAATGTCACATTTTTTTTATAAGACATCTTAAAAGGTAGGTATATTCACGAATTCTAAGGCAAGTTCACAGTATTGACAAAAACTAACCTAAATAAAATTTTTACGTCATTCACATATAGGGAGCTTGTCAGCAACTCGGCTAAGGCGCTGTTCAATTTGCATACAGTTCCCATGTGAGCAGTCAACGTTACGTATTCGAGCTTTATACTGAAGGTTACTATATATTGTATATCTTCTTGAACACAGCTCGTCACTAAGATGACGTATTATGAGCTATTCTTTAAAAAGAGAATTTATAAAGTTCCGAGTATAACAAAAATAGGAATGGGCTTTGTGATATAAATTACCTGACAAAGTGTAGAAAGGTTATTGACCACGCTAGTTAGTATTTTCTGTTTCGAAGGACTTTGTAAATAATATTAGGATATATTGGAAGAATATGATGATAATGTAAGAATAACCGTGATTGATAGTCTCCCAGCCCTGCTTTAGTCTCTTAGATTATTGTTTATTATTAGATATTCAGCGGTTTTTCTGTCTAGGATCTGGAAAATTTACATAACTGACTAAGCTCCATAAAACTGCGACATACATACAATATTAGCGTCGATCAACGAGTAAATAAACATAACAAGATGTAATTCCTTTGCCATACAATATAGAAATAAATATAATGTATGGGGCTAACTGGATTGTCAGGGTACGGCATCTTGTAGTCTTTACACAGACTATCTGATTGATACTCAATGGTAGTCGGTATATGATCAAACATAAATAGAATACCGGATAACCTGTGCCCTAATACGAATAGAAAATAGAGGATTGACATATTGCCTAGGCAGCAGACATTAAGACTGAAAAAACTTTAAAGTCTCTGACATCTCATTCATATTTTCAACTGACTTCACAAAAGGAGTAGGTTCTTAACTCGACTGATTTTTTTTTCTTTTTTTACGTCATAACTTTCGACTGGGTGAAAAATTTTGATGATTCTTTTTTTATTTGGAAGCTGATTTCATTTGAATATAATGCAATTCTGACAATGGCATCCATGAGAAAACCATAAAGTATGTGCGCGACAATTTAAAGTCGATTGTTTTTGTACCGCGATTTATAATTATTTAGGCTTATGTTGGTTTAATAAATTTTCAATATTTTTTTTTTATCTTTCAACGTGTATTACAGGAATATTTAAAGACGGTTAAAATAAAAATTCGCTTTTGATATAAATATGAAAGTTTTTTTTTAGGTAGTTTAGACCCGTATAATGGTTCCAGCCGTTAGTTTACCCACAAGAAGCTTCCGTGTTTATTAAGGTCGGAGGATCATTGTTGTATACGATATTTTGGACCCAAATTCAGTGCTAAATGTACCCCGAAATAGCGTTGTGTGGAAGTATAATGACCTTATCGTTAGAACGTGTGTATAATTTTATATAATGTTACCAGAAAAATGTTGTCTACAATATATTTTCCTTTCCTTTTCACTGATATACCTACTCGTAAGTAGAAATAAACCAATAGAAATTTCGTACTGGAAACAATCTCGCTCAAACTGAGATTGTGATATACCAAGTGTTTGAACTTATTTTTGAGTGGAAATGTACTGAAGGAAATCGTGTTTCTGCACAACTTTCATGTAAAACGAAAAGTCCAAACATAATCATGGACTACGTATTTCTTTTAATCTGTGAGATAAATCTTTATTTTAGCAGATCAAGTGCTGGGTTAATGTTGGTAACATGGTATAAACGAACAGTAATTATACCGCCTCTTATACTTCTAAACTGGAACATGCATGCGTGTGTTTTTACTTACTTCAGAAAAGTCTGAAGAACCTCGAAAAGTTTAATGACGTCAAACCCAACGCTCGTTAGCGAGCCTCATATAATTTTCATACAACATATTATATTTTATACTATGAGTAGGTACATGCAAAGAGGCGTACTTTTTATAAAATATTTTTTTAAGCGAAAATACTTCATACGACTACAATGTTTTTTCATATGTTCGTTCCGAATTTTAATTGAATAGGTATGATTATAATTTAAAATGTTTTATTAGACACTGGCTTCCACGTTTAAAACGTTAAACTGTTTAAAAACGTTAATCATACCGATGGTAGAATTTATACTATCAAGATAGTAAATACCTCCGACGTAATTTTTGGCATAAAAATCAAATTATTATGTTTCTATTAGGTACATATCTTCAAAACACGGGGATACCGTGAAAGTTCGAATCAAAATTAAATGCAAAAGATTTTATAGATACATAATTATTATTTTAAGCGCAAAACTCCAACCAATTCTGACCATTGCAGCTGATCTCTGTTGTCAAATCTGGTCCCTAAGGCCAACGGTCATGAAGAATCGTGTGTTGTCATGGTTTCCACATTATTGACATAAGACCACGCTGCCGCTCAGTATTCGACTTCTGTAGTGAGTACGGGCGATACAGTCGAATGAATTAAAGTCGGAAGTTAAATCTATTACAGGACACATGGCATTCTTCAGCAGTCCGCTTATTACGGTTCTTGCCATACTTGCATACTTTGGAAAAAACCTCAGATAATCCTTCAATAAAAACTCCTATCCTATGCTGGAAAGGCAAGAGCAAAACCTCTTGTGGAGCAATATGTTCATAGGTGAAATTGACCTCTTACCATCATCAGCTAGCCCTAGGATAAAAAATATATGTCTAAAGCGATATAGATACGCTGTATACAAATGTACGTCCCATTTACGACGCCATAGCGGATCAAATGCCGCGGAAGTGATACACCAGTGATCGTTTACCTCTTTATTACCCAAATATCGCCTGAAACATTGTTTTATGTGACCCGAGAGGATTCCAACGTTTTATGGAGCTGTTTATGTTTAAATTTATATGCCTTTACAACATATTACTGTACTTGGTCGGTAAACTGACTATCCTAAAGAACAGAAGTCCTATCTACTTACTGTATACTCGTATAGAATCGTAGATCTACTAAGTACAGAGATTAAAAGTTAAGGACTTTTTTGTAATAGATTTTATATAGGGACATACCTAAATGATACTTTTATATCTATAAAAGGTCTTATGTATTTACCCATCTGTAACTTTTATGTACGTAAGCTAAGTATAACAACGTCGAGGTAAACACATCTAACTTTTTGCTCACGGCCTTCGCATCCTATCCTGGTCGTGAGTTAGCAGTTTTCAGAGATAGATTAATTGGATCCCGATTCGATTTGCCGTATCTAGTTTTTTTCTGGAGACCTAAAACCATTCACCGTTCGTTTCCAAATGTCGATCAATTAGACCAATTACGTAGATTTAGAGTTTGATCAAAAAGTTTGCTACAAAAAGCACATCGCAGATATTCGTGAGCTTTTGCTGTTGAAAGGTTGTGAAATTCGAACTTGATTTACTATTTTGGCGAACCAAAATTGCACTGAAGGGAATTTTGAGATAGACTCCATTTCCAATCCAACATTTGCAACAAGCAATTGCGCAACGTCGAAAATTATTCATGACTTAGTTTTTATGCGACGCATGTTCGATGCCGCGAAGTCTTTTTCGGTTGAATGACGGGCGTATATTTCAGTGTCCGTTTTATTGTACTCAAACAAAGAGGAAATAAATTAGGTACAAAAGAAATTGGTCAAAGAAAGCTCGGCAAGAAATAACATCGTTACAGTATTTCCACCGATAACGTCTTGCGAAGAATTTGTAAAATTCGCCAGCCATTAGGAAACTGTACAACCGCCATCAAGGAACAAATTGCGATTTGGGATCTCGAATTATTATGTCTAATGAATATTGCTTATCACTGACAATTTCCACTGGACGATTAAATAGAATTATACGAGTAAGACTTTATAACATTCGACGGAATTAATTTAAAATTTGAAAATTTTTAGCAAATTCAAATCAGTTTTAGAATGCTTACAAGTAATTTACCTTCACTGGTAACTGACAATAAAAGAAAAATTTGGAAAGTTCAATTTGACCTATTACTCATACACATCTAAGTCGGATGGCAATATAATATGTTATATATCCTTTTTTTAAATTTAATAACCCTATCTTGTTTGGAATCGTTTAATTTGTCTGGACCAGGGTAATGTCCAGGGTCTGATAATAGAATCGGAAGATGGCTACAGGACTTATTTAATGAAACGACGAAAACCTATCAAATTTAGATTTGATTTCTGGTGGTAAGGGTATTTATTTATAGATTTTTTTGCATGATAATGTCATACTTGATTATTAGATTACATTAACTTCAACTTAGAGAACATTGGACGTTTCATCAAAATCGATTTAGTACTTTATATGGTATGTAGCAAAACGTGTAAGTGTGACTTCCTAGCTTATTGACGCGAGTAATATTATATTAATGTTGTGTAGCCTGTCCTTTACTAGCGTACAATCGCATAAGCGAGTTATTTTCCATAGATGGAAGAACTGCCTTCAATTTCCTCTCGCTGACTTGGTCTGTCGAATATTGACATGCAATAATGCATTCTGCAAAGTGCATCAATGAATAAAGTAAGTTAAGGGAATTTTATCGTTTTCTGACCTATTTCGACGTTTAGTAAGCTGTTTTTAACCAAAAGCCATTTTGTTGTTGAATTTATTTTTGGATAAATGTTTCTATTACCTACTTCTATCGATTTTACCTATGTTCTATGTATCTAATTGGTAGTTAGACCAACTTTAATAACATACTTACTTATACTTTGACGACCCGCGTGGTGTAGTGGTTACGACGCCAGTCCACCCGGGTCCCGGGTTCCATCCTCGGCGGCGCAGAAATTTAAACGATGAATTTAGATTTCTGTTACCGGTCTGGGTGTTTGTGTATTTGTCTTTGTATGTGTCCATGGCACCCACGACACAGGGATTCCTAGTGTGGAGCTGTGAGTGTGAAACGTTATTTATTTAATTTAGGTATTTATATGTTAAACTATGCACTAAGTAGTTTCCATGTTAGTGAAATTGAAGTGTAACTCGACATTCTTTTATGAATCAATATTACATCACTCGGATATGGACAAATAAATCGATATTACTGCAGACATAACATCGTAGTGACTCTAATGTTGAAAGCTTTCCGAGAAAGGAACGAAACTAGATTTGTGCTTGTTTGTGACATGAATTTATTTTGTAGCATGTAGGTTAGTAAGTACTTTAATAGCTACGTAGGTACATAAATTTAGGTACGGTTGACTCTTTCTGTAGGTCGCAGTATTTGGTCAATAAGTATTTATTTTTTTAATTTATTAAATTTTGAAAATATACTCTTATAAATCGTTGCCTTCCGAAAACAATACTTCATTCTAAATTTAACACTGATCTATCGACCAGTGTAATGTAGTGGTTGTCATGCGGGTTCACCAATTAAAGAGGCCTAAGTTCGTTTCCCAGTGAGGTACAGAAAAAAATATGAATTTATTATTATACTTAATATTTATTATTATACTTACTTTTCATAAAATATTGCGATAACTCACATCTACAAAGGTCTAGTCGGTATCAAAGTACGGTACGTCTGTCTTACCATGGTTTTGTCATCAAGGACTGCAATTTCGAGAAAAGTGTCCGAATTGAACAAATTGATCGGTGTCCTCCTATCTGATCGTCGGCGTTACCCTTAAATGGGCCCGATCGGTCAAAGTCAACGTTAATCCGCTCTTAATGAGTTCAAAAGCAGCAATAGTTGAGGAGCGGCTTAGGCTCATGACCCCTTACCTCTGTTTGTGATGCGGACGCATACCTATCTTCATTCTACTACATAGAATGATGTATGCTGAACAATGTGTCCTTAATTTCACGGATGCTTTTGTCCCTGCAATAACAGCCGGAATCGCTTAAATAAATCTGGGAATTTGATTATATTTGTTGTTAGCGAATCGAATTCGAAAAGTTTGTGCTGTAGTCAGTTTTCTCTTTTACTTTTACTTAATATTTTGATAGGTACATTTTATCATTATAGAAAACACCTAATTATGTAGTGTTTTATTTGAGTCCTTCCCTATCCGCTACGTTTGTATATAGTTTTAGTTTATAGTTTATCAATATTAACACGTTAAAGCTCGCTAAAGCGCAGTTAGGTACTTGTTACTTAGTTTAAAATTGTCACCGAATTATTGATTCTATGTGACCGTACACGTACGTACCCAAACTCCTTGATGAGTGCTTCGAATTTTGGAGTGGAGTGAAAATATGGTACTGACAAGTCAAAAGTGCATTAATCATGAGTATGCGAGGACAAAGCCACCTTTTTGTCCAAAATTCTTGGCAAAGGGTTGATAATGCGTAGCTACTAGTCATTGTTTGAACTTTGCAGAACATTTCAGTCATATATATTTTTGTATAGATAAATTAATGCTTTTTGGTAGGTACATCTCAGAATTCTGGTGTGGCCACCAGACCATTTATTGATTTGAATCAGGTCGTAAGCCTAATTCTTAACCAGTACTACAGGTGACTAGTATAAAAGCCTCACATAGCGTAGAATGTCCACTTTCTGATAGTTTGATTAATTTATTGACATGCTAAATTTCTTTACGTTTTCCCCCTTGTTTATCTGTCCTTCCCATCGAAACTATTCTTATGTCCATCACTTTGCCTACGATTATTGTTTTCGCATTCTTCTACATCAATTTCAGGATTGACACGTAGATAGTTGGTCGGTTTAAGTTTTTAATGCGTTTTTCCACTTTGCAATAATAATCATTGACAATTTTATTACATCAGATGTTAGCTTATCTAGTTAGACACATTTAAGGCGAATAGGTAAATCTCATACCTTTTTGGTAATAATAAACAAAAAATATTTTAGACAAAGTGACTAATTCTAAAAGTTATTGAATTTTTTCAGTAGCTGTCGACCTCGGGCGTGAATAGAAGTTATACTCCATCAATCATTTTGCCGATTTTTATTAAGACCCTCTTTCATGGAACTTGATGACGTGAAAATATTTCTTAATTATGTTTTGTTCGTTACAATATTATAATAAAACCTAATTAGGCGTTTCGACGTTGAGCAAAAAAATTTGTAAAATTTGATAAAGACAGTATCTATTAGAATTTCATTTTTTACCAATTTACGCTGCTATCTACTAATTGTTGAATACTAAGAAGCTAATTAAAGATCGGAATGTAAATCATATATTATTTATTAGATTCGGTTCACGATATATCAACAGCATTTGCATGCAAACCAGGGCAAAAACTCACCAAGGATGTAGTCGTCAACCGCCCTTAGCTGTCAAACTAAATAAAATAAATGCAGGCCTACATTAAAGTTGTACCACGACAAAATAAGTCACAGTGTATCTCGGGTTGGCTTTAGGAGGATTTCGTACATTGTTTATCTCGTGTCCTGACTGACAGTTGAAAGGAAAGGAGAGAATCTCACGCGGAGCGACGTGATTCTACAATCCGCTTTTTACACGGAATTTGTTTTTTAACGTTTTCGTCACAATTTCAACGCGCTATACTTTTTTTAGTTAAGTAGATGGGTTTCGTAAAAATCCTACTAGTATTATAAACGCGAAAGTTTGTAAGTATGGATAGATGAATGTTTGTTGCTCTTTCACGTAAAAACTACTGAATGGATTTCAATTAAACTTTACAATAATATAGCTGATACATCAGAATAACACATAGGCTACAATTTATAAAGATATTATGTGAATTGCTCGGAATATTAATCTTGCGCAGACGAAGTCGCGGCCTCTATTGTGATGGTGGCGAATCATTTTCCGATAGAGAAAAAAAACGCTAATAAACCAGGTTAAATTAAAGTTAGTAATGGGTAGCCGTTTTATGTTTTAGTAGCTGTTTGATCAGCCCTAATTTAATTTATTATTACAACACATGTTTTTATTAGGTACCTACCGATTCAGACATACTGGGTACCTATGTATAATAGTGACGAACAAACGTAAGAACCGGCAGCGGCTTCATAAGTAGAATTTAATTTTTAACCATTCAGGTACGGAGTAAAAAAATATATACAGTTCACGTTACACAACTTCAATTCCAATTTTATCGAAATGCAAAACCTTACGAGTATGATCACAAGTAGTGTGCTGCTCAGGAATTCGAAATCGGTTGATATCGGTTTGCTTTCTCGAGGCAATAAATTTTTCAGTTTCCAAGAATGTAGCCAGAGAATCGCTAGAATATTGGAATCTGTAAAATGATAGAACTTGGAACGATAGACCATTCGTCGAGTCTAAAGTTGCACGTTGCACGGCGCTAGTCATCCAACTTATATTGGTGCGTATTTTTATACTTCATAATATCTATGATGATATCGAAAGAACTTGATGAAGCCAGTGAGTTAGGTTTGCCTTTTACATATATAGATAGGTCAGATATGTCAATAATTGATGACAATACAATAATTTGGTATATTAACGTTTGACACTCACAGCCCTACACTAGGATTTCTTATGTCGTGAGTGCCATGGACACATACAAAGACAAATACACAAACACTACACACAATAGGAACTATCATACTAATTGAGGTTTGGAGTGGGTGCCCATGGATTACATTGTTACAGTGACCACTTAACATCAGATGGCCTGATCTACTACTCATTTACGATAAAAATAAAGACATATAAATCAATATTTAAGATTAAAAAGCAGTATGTAAATCTACGGTGTTTAAATTCGCGAGTGACATGTAGTTAGTTGGTTATTCAGTGCGGTATGCTCACCCGTCTGACGGCTGTGGCCAATTCTTCCTCCGTGAACATTGGCTGGCTAAGGCTGCTACGTACTCGTATAACAGATACACGTTTAGAATACTTGCCAAAATTCGTGTACCGACACCACATTCTGAGTAAAAAGTTTCATACGGTCTATCAAGTTCTGTAAAAGAGCGAACTTACTAATTCTGTTTGCATACTGAAATAATTAGACTGTGTTTTTTGATGAAAACGACACAATTGAGAAAGAATTGAGAGAATTTAGAAAAAAAGACATTTTATTTATTTAACGCTACGATTTAAGCAAAATCAAATTCAAACAGCTCCATCTCGGTAACTTAGGTATTTAAAAAGCGATTTTTCTGGAACCATTAAGATTTCCCGCGGGTGCGACTAAAGAATAAGATTGGGTAAACAAAATAAAAAATAAAGTCGATCGTTTTAAAGCCCAGCCCGTAATGACACCCGTGACGTCACAGCGATGTTCTTTGAAAAGCCCGACGTCACGGAAAACGCGAAACGGCGAACTTTTTACCAGAAAATTTTGCACATAAATTACGTCACATACGTTCTTATCCGCCATTATTTGGTCTCAGTGAACTTTCCGCCTGCGTGTACTTTTTTACAATGTTTTTGGAAGCCCCGTAATTTGTCTTGGGGCATCTTGATACAATCATGTCTGTACGCTTTTGTGTTATGGTTATTTGAGCATAAAATGACGTTGTTGATCTATCAAGTGAAACAACAATAGGGGAATAGTAGGCATGAACAACCCTTTTATCCTGTCGTTGTTGTTATAAAGGTTTCTCCCTACTTGAATTTGAGTAGTTACGGCTCAGGACGAAAACTGTTCTCTAGAATGTAAAATAAAGTGTTAACGTGAAATACATATATGTGAATCTATACTAATATTATAAAGAGGAAAGATTGGATTGTTTGTTTGTTTGTATTAAATAGGCTCCGAAACTACTGGACCGATTTTAAAAATTCTTTTTGTATATGATAGCTACATTCATGAGG
>DWAV01000882.1:0-15899 GCA_018231305.1 Noctuana lactifera
ATACGATATTATAGCAAATAAATATGTTGAAGTCACAAAATTCTGGCTTTGTTGCGATCAAAATTTTTTGCTAAATTTTTCGCCACAACCTTTTTTAAGGCAAGTTAGCAGTGTTATTTCTAGATCTTACTGTTACAGTTGAAAACATATTTTTTTGTTTCGAACCGGGAATACGCATGATATGTTTTTACAGTTAAATATATTATTACTTATCTATATTGATCGATTCAACAAGTAAAATAATTGGTTATCATCAGGTCATCTAAAATTTTTTAAACTTTTAGCGTTATTCAAATTGGCATAATATCAATCTAGATAAGTCTGACACTTGAACTTGTTTTTGTTACTAACACTGTCATGTACTAACTAACATAGATACGTAGCTACATAGAATCATAGTCTAGAAGCGTGACTGGATCCAGAGTGTGTGGGTAGCAACTAAAACGACGTAAGTAATTACTTATCATGTTATCATGCATTCATATACCTAGTTCGCTTTCCAACTAACCTTCGTAGTTTTATTTTGCGCGCTATTTATTATTTGCATATTTTTTTGTTTTTTTTTAGTTAATTATAAGTACTTTGAGTTATTGTTATTTTTTAGTTTTTTTTAGTTGATATCGTAATAGGTAAGTAGGTAGGTACATGAATTTATAATAATGATGATTATAATAAAAGACTTGTTGCGGGAGTGGTCGAATAATTCTTCAACATCTTATAAAATGATGGCTTTAAATAATTTTGTTTCTATTAAAATCTAGTTCGAAATGAAATGTTTCGATTGGCCGTGAGTCATGGGGAGTGACTATTGTTCCCGTTGCCCTTCCCCCGGATCCGCGGCCAATGAGTATTGTACATGTATGGTTAGGCATGGAGGATGAGATCTGCCCGTACGCGACGTTCCACCTGCTGGGCTTCCGCGAGGAGATGGACCCGAGCAAGGCGCTGGCGTTCCCGCACCATCACGCGGCGCACGCTGCGCACGCGGCTCACGGCGCGCACGCCGGCACGCTGGCGCACCCGCACCCGCACCACCCCGCGCACTCGCGCGCCGGATCTCAGAGCATGGTCAGTTACAGTGCCTATCCTACCAACATTTAAATACTAAAATGGCACCTCCCCTCCCTCTCCAACAACATGAAAACAACTTATAGTCCTTAATTCGGTAATCATGGGGGTACCTTTTGCAGCGTAAGCAAAGAAGACCTTCAAATTATAATGTATGAATACGTACTATAAATATATTAATATTAGTGAATATATTTCCAACAGCCACGAGCCAACAGCCGCTACGCCCGCAAGAACTCTCAAGGAGGACAAAGCGCCATCTACTCCACCGCTCCCGAATACGACGATCCCGCCACCTGCGCTGAAGAGGACCAATACGTAAGCAAACTATTCTAACTTTATTTGTTTCCTGCAGTAAAATATTGCACAATAATTTGTAGAATTTATAGTAGAACGATGGCACTTACGACATAAGCAATAAGAATGTAGAAGACACCATCGGCAGGCCTGAATGCTCGTTTCCTACAAGAATTTACTATAAATAAAAAATATGATTATAACAATAATAAACAGTCCGCACAAAATGCGATGTTATCTAACGACGTGTGGTTTGTTGTCAGCGCGCCCGCTACTCCCGACCAATGTACGCTTGCGGCCCCGAGTACGACGAGCCCGCGTGCTGCGCTCCCGAGGACGAGCAGTACACCGGCGCTTACGGCACGCCCTACTCCGACCACTACGGCTCCCGCCCCAGCATTGGTAACTGTGCCCTGTTGCGAACGTACACTGTTGATTTATCTTTATCCATATTACCTCGCTTGCCAGATTGTTTGTTTATTTTATTTATTTTTTATTTCATAGGAAAACTTACAGCTAAAACAGAATGTGACAGTTGCTATAACACAAAAAAGCCAATTACAAGTTTTCACAAACAAATAATCAAATTAACAGGCATTAAATTCTAGGTCAGCAGACAACGTGTCGGAAATGCATGATGGTTTAGCTTCACCAGCGATAAATCAGCTAGTTTCATCATATATTGAAGTATATTAAATGTTTTTGATTGAAACTTGTTTAAACCAGGCACCCGCAAGTGCGGCAGCTCCCCCGAGCCTCCCCCACCGCCCCCACGCAACGCCAACACCGACAACAACTGCTCTTCGTCCTTCAACGAGAGCAAGGACTCCAACGAGATCTCCGAGGCGGAGTGCGACCAGCCACGCAACTACCCTGGTATGTATCACCACCACTAACATCCCACAGACACTACTGTTACAATAAATAAACTCAGGATTCTCTCATAATGTAAAAAAATAATGTGGTTGAATCGTTCTATCGTTCACTGACAAGTGCTTCCGTATGCTAAATAAATTCTCGTATCCCCTTCCCTTACCAACCGTAGTTAAATCCCTTTCATAATGTGTGAGACGTCCTATGAAAAGTGTTTCTAACAAAGGAACTATTCTCAATTCAACAAAAAAATTCCTACATCTTTATAAATATGAAAAACTGACACCTATCACAAGCACCTTTTAAATTGATTATCAATTTGCATTTACATTAGGTAAATGTCCTTATAATTAATCAAAAAGGAACCGAAACGTTAAATTTTAACAATCACTATGACTATTTTTTAGTGTGTACAGTATTTTACCATTTACGTTTAAAATTAATTCAATAATTGGTCCATGCGCACTTTGGGTGTCACCTGAACAGAAGACGGTAAAACAATTGTTTTAAATCATAGTTTTTAATTTGTTAATAATATTTGTGACTGACAGCATGCAAAATTTGTCTTCGTTATAACAAGTGAAAATGTTATAAGCTTTTAGAATTTTATGGCAATTGGCTTAATACTTTTTGTTTCAAAATTCTTTTTAATATATGATTTTTACCAGTTTATTAAATGACAGAATCACAGCTCATTATTTCCCTACCTAACAGCTACATTGCTTTCTGAAACAAAAATCAAAATATAAATTTAAGTATTGTTCCATTGATTTTGTCAAGTAATAAACTAAGTAATACCTACAGGTATTTTCGAAATTAGTCTTTAATCGAATTTTTAAGTGGATTATGCGTAGATGTGATCGTGTTAACTTTCAACCTCTCTATTTGAAACTGTTCTGTAGATACTGTACTTAGTACATGTTTTTGAGGAGTTAATTGGACGACATCCACTCGATATCCAAAATGGTTAAGTTTCTCCAGCACGTATATATCCTGCCTAAACGATGATAAATCTTTGAAGTTTCTCACTGTGTCTACGAGTGTATGTCGTCCGATACATCCATGTAGTAGACGGTCCCGGGTGACGCGAAGACGCGTGGCGTGTGTAGCTAGAGCGCGTCGTGACTTGTATATTGTTGCAGTCAGGGCCCACACTGCCAAGGACGGCTTGCACAGCGAGGAAATGAGAAAACTTATCGACAGGTCAGTCCAATCAGGCCTACAACATTACCACATACATTAGATAGATATTATCTGCCCTGCATTTGATACCAACCTGTCATGCTAATACCTACCTACTCTAATATAATCGAATGATATTGTCTATAATTCTGGTTTACACAGATATTTAGAATGTAGCATACATTTATTTAATGATACTTATCATTCTTTGGAAACTAATATAATATGGCAGTTTATTTACACTATAACTGTAGAAATATATAAGTATCGATTTACTTAACACCCCTTTATCAAAATACTTTAATAAATTGTATTTGAAGTCACTATTTTTATGTATGTATTGATATCTAACTTATCCAAGTACATAAATAAGTACTAACTATGCCGACTCCTTGTGTGCATCAGACAGTGATTTACGTTTGTATGTATATTGTTAGATTAAAAATATGTTGTTAATTTAATTTAGTATTGCCGGTAATAAGCATGTGTTATGTTCTGCATCCGTGATCTACAGGAAACAGTAAGTCAAAGTATGTCGAAATGAGTATTTTTCTGCTGAATGTTATTTAATTTTGCCTGAATTATCGTTTATGTTATTAATCTTTTGTGGCTAACACATTTTTCATTAGTGCACCACATTTGTTTTGCTAAACAATCGGAAAGGTAACCCTTATTGTTTCAAATAAACAGTGTGATGAAGTTACAAAGCTGATAACGTTTTTCCCTACATAATATATACATATTATCTAGTTGCTAGGATATAATAATATGTAATTTGAGTATTGTTTAAGAGCTTTTTAGCAAAAATATACCTACTAAATACCTACATTATTATGTAGATAATAGATATTAGATTGCTGTATGACGAAATTATCGATGTAATTAAGCTCTTAACCGACAAGGCTATAATAAATTGGACAGAATTAAAATAATTTACCTAGGTATTAGCAACATAATCATCGATAATTTTTGTTCGCCCTTCCTAAAGCCGTTTTGCTTCTCCCTGCAAGTCAAACACTAATAGTACAATGTGTAGACTTCTATATTCAATTCAATGTACCTGCCCTTATATACTCGTATGTGCTTAGCTCAACATAATTATTTAATCAAATATCAATCAATATATTATTATAATACAACGTTTATTTGAAATATATTTAGGTAAATTAACAAAAATATATGTTTCTGTATATATACCTGTTTTTTCAATTGTCCAATTAATATAGGTGTTAACAGAGTGTATCGCACCACGTGTTTCAGAGCAGAAACAAACACCCCAATCCCCCAGCAAGCAGTCCACGGGCGCGGGGGACTCACAGCCTACGATACTGTGGCAGTGTAACCTGTAACCTGTAACGTGTACCGTACGGAGCACAGGCCACTCCCACTCGCCACGTTGCCCGCACATCGCGACACACACATCCCCTTTTAATTTTTAAGCGTCATTTCTTTAAAAGTACCTAATTACTATCCTGCTGAGGCAATCGCAAGCTTAGATATAATTTCAATTCGCTTCTCGTCGCATAATTATGTTGTCTTCGCTTTCGGTTCGTATGCAATATTTGTTCTCAGCAGGATGGCGATTTGTGCCAAATAAACGTTCACATTAATTCGTTTTAAATCATCTGTGTGTCGCGTTAGTTTAAGTTTCTTGTTCATTTTAAAATTATCCCAACGCAGTTGGCTAGATTTCATCTTTTTTCTTTACTCACTCGACGCGCACTTTTGTGCCATAATATAAGTACCTAACATTATGTCAAAATATGAAGGCATGAAATGAAATTGCTTGTGAAAAATGACCGAGTTAGGTGGTCTAAATGAATCATAGATTATACCTTCCATTAGTGATCCCCGGCGCGTCACTGCGTAGAGTTGCCATGTAAAACAGAAAATTATGGTTGTGGTAGATATTTCAAATTGATATATTGCCCCTTAGTAAAGTGACGTGCTTGCTAAATTATCCAATACTCATATTATGTGATCGTGTAGGTCTTCTGACTCGGTTTATTTTTTGACAGGTATATTTAGGTTATCCATTTTTTTACTTTGTATTGTCTTATTTGTTCGGCTTAATTTAAAAAACTGTGGTTTGTCGTGATGGTTTTGAGGGTTGTTAACGATAATTTGAATTTAAATTAAGCTCAACATGTAATATTGTGATATTTTGTATTTTTACCCATTTATTTTTATGTGAAATGTACTAACACGAACGTTAGTTATCCTTGTGTACGTGAGCGCACGCGCACGGAGCGCGCGCCTCACGTGTTGTAATGCTTCCTCTAATGTTATAGTTTTTGTGATGCTTTTTTACAAATTACGTTATTGTCATGTCCCCATTAATGTTTTCGTTTGCGTTTGCATAAAATTAATTAAGACTAACATTAAGAAACTTCTAGCATTTAATAAACTCTTTGAAATAATATGTAATCCGTAGCTATTAGTGACGTAAGTTGCATACTATATTTATGATTAACCTTAGTCGTTACAGTAATGTGCCGGGATTCAATACATAACAAGACTCCTTACACTGCGATAAGCAATACATACATATACTCAATATTGAAATATCGTCAGTGAATAAGTGGTAATACCTACTAGTATAAACTCGGACATACCTACTGTCACGAAATTTTGAAACATTTTAATAACTTAATGTTACCCTAATATATTTAGGTGCATTTTAATATTCGTAATTATAATCTATCTTTCTATAATTATATTCAAACGTTTAGATGTAAGACACGCATTATGTGTCATTTAGATGTTTCCCTATATGTTGTGCATTGTCGTGTACGCTTCGCTATGTAGCTTGTAGATAGGTTCTCGCGACTTCCTAGCAACCGATCTCTTCTCTTTAACTTCCATCTAGAATGTTCTGGATAAATAAAAATTAGCTAAAATTTTAATGTGGAAAATTAAGAATTTTATTCAAAATTTTAGGATAGCTGTTCTATAAATGAACACAAAATTATAATAATAATACGTAAATGCATGTCATCATTGGCGGGATTGATTTAGCTACCCTTTGAAATTTTGATGTGTTTGCTTATTAAAATTGTTTGGTTTGCGGCGTGATGCAAATAACTTTTTTTTGTATTCAATAACGTATTAAAAAAACGTTGCAGCTAACTGTTTGTACCAAAGTGTTTGAATTGTGTTGAATAAACTACTCATATGTCAACTACAGTATGTTTAATTTTTTTTTTATTTATCCCTTTTTAATAGAGTATTTATAATATTGAGTGAAGGAGGGCAAAAGTTTTTTAGCCTTTGACAGCTGGACAAATAGACTGAAGAACATGGTGGATTATTAATAGTGCCAGATTATAAAAATATACAAAATATATTTGGTGATAGTGTATTTATTGATACATTAAATAGACATACGGACTAACAGCAATGCAAAGACTAGCAATCTACGCCGACGCCGCTTTCACGATCTCTTCGGCGACCTCAACAGCAATAGCAGCTTCTGCTTTCGCCTGAAATTTAAAAAAGACCATTCTAGCTAAATGTACAAAAACTTACGTACATAGCTTATATCTACTATCGTGTGATAAATTCTTAGTGATTATACATAACTAACAAACCATGTGCATTAAAGTAAAAATGAAATATATTGCTCCATACCACTTCATTAGCAGCAGAGTTGAGTTCTGATTGTGCTTTGCTCAGAGCTTCCTGGGCTGCAGAACGATCCAAACTCTCTAATGGATGAGCCTCCTCAGCAAGAACCTAGTATCAATACAATATCTATAGTAAATATCAATTATATGATTTTCAAATTAGTGACAAACTTTATTAATTTTATAAAGTAATTAAATACTAACCTGAACAGATGAGTCATCATTGACAGTAATGGTTCCAGATGACACAAAAATCTTAGTTTGCTTTCCATCATTCTCTGTTACTGTCACCACTCCAGGTCGGAGAACAGCTGCAAATCATAAATAGACAAAAATTACTACCTATTTGAATTTATCCTTTTACAATAAAACTTTTGCAACACCTACTAAAAAATTCCAACATACAACATACAACTGCAACAACTTGCCGAAACTAAAACTGAAATCCGAAACTACTTTCATCGACTGAAATATAACTATATTAAATAGTTTTTTTTAGTAAAAAATTTTGGGTTGAAATAAAAATATATAGGTTATATAGGTATATGTAAAATCTAGTTTCAGTCAGACACTAGTTACAACTATTATCCTATCCAAAACTGCATATGAGTGCCAGGGATTTATTTATAAAACTTTTAATCAAGACATTCTTGATTAAGATATAAAACATTAATAGAAATGAAATATTAATTTACCAAGGGTGGGCACATGCTTAGGCAAAATACCAAAGGCTCCACTGAAGGATGGCACATCAATCTGCTTCACCACCTGTTTGTCATAGAACACCTGGAATACAAATTTAATTTAAAAAATTAGCAAACTTATTTAATTCGAGGTTTGTCACACATTTTTAATAAATGTAAAATTGCCAGAAAAACTAAATTATAATTATTATTAATTTTTACATAACAATAATCCCATATAACACATTGTCAAGATCTATATAGTAAGTATAGAAAATAATTATGTATAGTATCTATAAAATCAATAAACATTTACCTTGTTTCCAGCTGCAAATGTAAAGGCCATCTCGCCTTCTTTAGGTGCATCAGCATAAGTGCGGACTTGCATCCTCCTTGAAAAGGATCTCAACATGCTGCGCATTGCCATGGCCATTCTAATAAAAAGTTTGTAATTAAAACATTGGTAACAAAACCAGCTCAGCAGTACATTACATTAGTACATTTTTGTAATTGAACAACATTTCATTTTTATTTATTATAGAAGGAAATATGAAAATAATACTTCAATCAAGTAGTTGTGCTGTTTTACTTTGATTTTTTGGGTCAAAACATTTCTGTAGAATGATCATCATTGAAATATTTTAGCAATTTATTTTAACTTTTTCACAACTATGGTGCATTACCTTCATATTATTATTTATTTATTTATTCTGTACTAATACAACGGGCTAGATGTGTCTATTTAAATTTCGTACTCTACTCCTATGATGTATCTACTATAGGTACATAACCTATCAACGAATTATGTAGACATGTAACAAATACAAAATTGTCTTCCGGACATACATAATATAACTGGAACTTTAATTATAGAACCCAATTTTGATTATTCTAGTAAACAGACGTACTTATTTCAAAAACATATATTATGTAATAATTATTCCCGACTCTATAACAAGTATAATACCAGCGCAACTTTTATATTAAGTGTCTGTGTTTGAAAAGTGTGGTACTCACTTCTTTTGCTGATACCTTCCTCACAGCGCTAAAATCTGAAGTTAATCAGAGTATAAGAAACCTTGCAGTCTCTTCTTGATCTTAATTTTTGATAGGTTTGTTCGGTCAAATTGGTCGGCCTCGGTTAGCAGCAAGCAGCCGAGCTGAAATGAAACGTCAAAGTAAAAATTACAAATCTGACATTGACAGATTTGATATCATTTCGTCTGGAATCGTAATCGTAGACAGAGGATATAGAATAAACCCCATACAATTTTTACCTTGCCTTGCTCACACATTACTTTGCTATAATGGCTTTTCGCTTTAGATAATTATTATTCTTTTAATGTTATTTAATGTCTCTTTATGTTAGTTTATGATACGATCTCTTCTTAGTCTGTAGTAAGTGTCAAGTGTCAACAGAACTGTGTCAAGTCTTGACAGTCATTTGTCTACTGCCAAAAAATGTGGAAAGAAAATTGTGAAATGTCAAATGTTATTGTCAATCAAACAAAATTAAACCGCGAAACGATTATTTTTTACTATTTACTATGTAAATCCGTATTATATAAAAAGAAGTGACTTTTTAAGTTGCCGATTTATAATGCCTTTAAATAAAATAGATGTAAACAAACTGTCAGGACGTCTATCTCTACTTGTTGATCAAGTAACATGTATAGGGTGGTATGTAAAATATTGTAACAGTTGTTCAAATAATTTAATATCAAAGACTATGTTCACATAACTTCTAACGACTATGACATGTGGCTTCTAATAAAAGGAGCAAAGTCCTATATATCTGGCATCTGATCGGCAACTCCATCAGTGTTGCACATATCCATTAAATTAGCTGTGTCCATTTGCCATTCAGTATGCGGTCTGTATGGTTATTCGGTTCATAATTTAAAAAGTTTCTTGTAGGTTTCCATAATTACTATTATCACTAATTAATCTTACTTTTACTTCTTATCTTAATCTTTAAATTGTTTCAGTTGTAGATACTTTATAGTACCAACAACAGCTGATTGTGGACACACAATGTGTCATGGCTGTTGGGCAGGTAGAAAGATGTGTGCATCTTGTGGGGCTCATGGGGAACGTAAAACACTCAAGTTAAACTTACCACTTCAAATTCAAACTGAACACACACACATTCTTCAAGAAGAATTTGAAAGGACTTTTCATGTTAAATGTAATGTATTAATTGCAATTAATTTTTTTTTTAAATGGAGGTGGAAGCCATATAACAATTTAATGAGGCAACTATTGTTATACTCAGAAGCAGCTATGCAGCCATCTTAAATGTTGAGTAGGACAAGGTATTAAAATCAGTTTGTAAGAGTAGTCTCTTTTTACTTTTGGACCAGTACAATGAGTTCAAGGAGGTGAAGTGTCTTAACATTTGCAATAATTTGAAGAAATGAGGAGTGTATTTGAAAGCCTAGCTACAATATTTAATAGATATAACATTATGTCACATTGAATAAAAAGATGCGCTCTCTCGAACCTTCCTTTTACTTATTATGTCTCAGTAGTTTCCACAACATGGTTGGGCAAAAAACAGAAAGCTACTTCCTATTTGTCAATGTGCATTCATGCTTGTTTGCAAATTTTTTCCTTTTAAAGAAAAGAGATCGAAGTTCTTAATTAAACTTAGCTTTAAGGTTCAGTTTCTGAATTCTTTATCTGATTGATTTAAGTAGTCTATCAATAAGTAGTCTATCAATTAACTTCTTTATTTAATTTTTTTCAGTGGATGATTTCCTATTTGATGTTCCTGCTGAAAAAAAATCTGCACAGGACCCTACAAAACACGTCAAAGATTGGTTGGCAAGATCAGAAAACCAATTCTCTAATCCACAGTCAAGTGAAATGTCCACACAAGATTTTAATAACCAGTCTCATAATATTGAAAGTATAATACAAATCCATGGTAAGTCTTTAAAAACAACTCCTCCTAAAAACACAGTCCATGTTGCAATCAGTCAAGATAATTGGGACAAAATTGAGGAAATACCAGAAACTGAAAATTTATGTCAAAATGATAAAGAAAATGTTGTTGGCCCAATGGACATAGAACCTTTTACAAGTGATCAATTTGAATTCACTGCAGATTGTCCTCGACGAAGTTCTCGGAAACAAGTCATAAAAGGAAATCTTGTTTCTGGTAATAATTCTGTAGATAAAAATAGTATAAAAAACTTGTCTACTGAAAATGACTCAAAAAGTGTAAAAACAACAAAGAAATGGGCGAACGTCAAAAGAATGAAAAAAGAATTTAGCAAGTTGAATAAGAAAAGTAAAAACAAACTAAATGTTTCAATAGAAATGTGTAAAAAAATGCAATGTTCTGCTAATAAAAATGTTCCTTTAAGTCAAATTGACACTCCAGTTGATCTAGACAAGAATAACAAGAATGCTAAAACATGTGCTCTGCCTATGATAAATTTAGATAGTAAAGTATCTAACAGCAGTCAAAATAACTTTCCTTTGGACAATTTTAGATCTGAAAATGAATTACAAAAACATAAGGAAGATGAAACTCTTCAAACAAACTTTACGAGGCAACCAACTGTAAATAAATCTGTTTCAGAACATAACTCACCCAACTTTAATCAAGTAACACCTTTTATTATAAAGGGTGCATTACAAGGATCTTCAATTAGAAATAGTATTAATAAATCCAGTAAGAATAGTTTTAATGATAACTTAGACAGTGTAAGAGATATTAGAGTTAATACAGATAATTTAACAGGAAACACAGATGATATTGAAATCACAATTAAAATTGGAAATACTTTAACCAACATTTGTATAAAAAAGAAAGATGTTCAATTAAAAATAAATACAGATAAAGAAATTCAGACATCTTCGATGGATAGATGTGTACAGAATAATGAAAATAATATATCATGTACTGAAAAAAAAGAAGTGGAAGGTCAAAATAATGTAATTATAAATATACAAAAAAATGATCATAAGATTTCTCAACATGTTATTGAAGAATGCCAGACAACAAGAAATGTTGAAAAATGTACACTTAAAAATAAAAATGTTTCAATAGTCAAAACGTTTTCCACAAAAAAGAATACAGATTCAGCAGATACTGCTACAGTTCAGTACGAAATTACTGAAAGTATTGAAAAAGAATTATCAAAAGAAATGGACAAAACAGAAGAACTAGACAAACAAAGCTTTTCAAGAAGTAATAAAAAGCTAGATGGAAATAAGCCATATACAGCTATGTTGCATGAAGATTGTATTAATGATTTAGATTTATTTGAAAATGATTCAGTAAAGGAAGGATGTGTTCAATCATTAAAATCTTTAGATCATGCTCCATCTGAAATTCTAGTTTCAACAATGAAAAGTAATAAAAGTAGGAATAGAATAGAGAAAAGAGCTAGAGATGATGAGAGTTCAGATGATTTATCTACACATAAAAAAATGAAAGCTATCCAAGAAAGTGTTAATGAGTATGAAGAAATTATTAACACATCGAAAACAAATCAATCGAAAAATTTGGGTCAAGACAGTGAACCAACTAATTATGATGCAATAATGGGTCAAGTTTTTGCTAACATTGATGCTGATATAGTAGATTTAGAAAAAAGCGATAAAAAACAAAAAAAACTAGGATTGAACAAAATGAGGAAAAATGATGATGAAACGTCACGCAATCCTGAAAAAACCTCTAACTTGGGTGATCCTATCCAAGTTATGAGTGAAAATGTTTTTTCAATGTTAGAACAGAACAACAAAAATATTGACATGGAAAATATGAATAATAAGTCTCAGCCTTGTGGAAATAGTCAAGCAGTCTTACGTTTGCAAGATTCTCCATTTGAGAAACCTAGTAATGACATTGTATTAATAGATCCAGAACTTAGCACGCCAGTACAAAATAATGATGATTCAGAAAGTATTGTTGAGGAAACTCCACAAAAGTAAGTTAATCTTTCTTTTTTTATATAAGCATAATTGACAATGATTTCCTAGTGTTTGAATGTTACCGGCTACCACTTGATGGGTCACAGTACAATCCTCTCACATAATAGTATGCGCTGTGGTTTCTTATCCCAAATTTACACTCAATGTTTATCTATATTGTGCAAAGAAGAATGTTGACTGTTTTGTGCGATGAGTATTAACGCACAGCCGAAACTATTGAAGCTAAATACCTTCAATTTTGACAGTAGGTTACTTTTATGAGGTAGGCACCCCACTAAGAATGGATTCTTTACTATTCCATCCCAAAGCAAAGTGGCTTGTACTCCAACTAGATGTGGAAGGTCTAACTTTAGCATCATAGTCTCGCCTGTCTATAAATGTTAATAGAAATAACACTAATAACAAAATACCGTTTTATTTTTAGAAGTGAATCATTCTCAAAACTCAATCAAAAAAATACTACTAGTCTAATAACAGATAACACAAATAAAAACAAGTCTCTCAAACTGAAAAGATCTGTCCTACATGATGCTAAGTGTGACACTCAAAGCAAGACTGCGGACACACCTAATACGAGTATAATCGATCTATTTAATGTCACAGAGGAAACAACTAGAAATTCCAAACATGTAACAGTTCTGGAGGCTAATAAACCAAGACAAACCTTAGAGACGCCTTTGACTATCACAAAATTTTTTGATCAAGTTAAACACAAATCAACTCCTATGGCAAGAAAATCTCTAAACTTCGACAAGGAAAACGCTGAAAATTTGGAATTGGATCCTGATCATACCTTATGTCCAAGCTCGTATTCTGTGGTCAAAAGTACACAGGAAAGAGAGTTTATGAGCAAAGCATTCGAGGACACTCTTAAATCGAGAACATTAGTTAAATATTGCTTGGCAGGATCTTGTTTAACTCCCTATGAAATAGGCAATGTTAAGCTTTTGTGTTCTTCAAAAAATTGGCAGTATGTAGACAAATATACAAGTGACTTAACACACCTGGTTGTTAGTGTGGACGAGGAGAAAAAGTCACAAAGGTAAGTTAGGCGTTAAGGGTCATTAGTTGTTTTATAAAAAATAGCCTATATACGGCAAGTTACAGTGCTTACAACAACGCTTGAAAATTTCATAAAAATCTTCAATATTTTGAGACCCTAATTGGGAGACAAAAACAGAACAACGCCAAAAAAACGCAGACGTACAAAAAGTTTAAAAATGACAGTCTATGTCAAGGTTTCTCATATTCCAACTAATTATTTATTTATCCTTAATTCATTGCAGACAGACAATCCAATTTTATATCCAAGAGAAGATAGGTACCTAACTTATTTTAAAAACTTTACAGGTCCGTGAAATACATGCGCGCTCTAGCAGCAGGGAAATGGATAGTTTCATATGATTGGGTTAAAATGTGTTTGCAGCTAAAGAATGTCATTGATGAGGTAATTATTTTTCTAAGTACTTATAATAGCGATATAGATTAGATTAAAATTCTTCTTCTGTCGGTATCTTCATTACTGAAGGTCGTCTCCTTAATTAAGGGTCGTTTTCCTTGGACCTTGCCTACCACTATCAACTTGTCAAGGTCATCTGGTTGACGGTGGGCAATGTGACCAAAATATCCCAGGATTCTTTGGTAGCATATAGTTGAGAGTCTGACTTTGATGCGAAGTGTGTCCAATATAGCTCTATTGGTCCTCTTGGCTGTCCATGATATGCGAAGCATCCTTCTCCAACACCACATCTCGAAGGAGTCTATTTTTTTTTGCGGTCTTTCGCTCTTGCCATATGCAGCTTAATTTGCTCATGGCATTTTTGGCCATTTGTGTTCTTCTTTGGATTTTCTTATCGCATCCTCCTTGATCAAATAACAGCGATCCTAGGTATACAAACTCTTTGATGAATTCCAAATCTGAGAGTTCTCCTGTTCTTGAGAGTTGGCTAGTTCTGTCGATAAGCATTACTTTGGTCTTAGACTTGTTGATGCTGAGGCTGACTAGTTCACTCTCATACTCTACTCTGCGGAATAGGTCAGCAAGCTCTGCCTCCATTGACGCAAAGAGTGTTATCGTATCGTATCGCGTATCTTAGATTGGTGATCTTTGAGCCTCTTAGATTAGAATAATAGAGGTATTTCAATTAATTTTGTAGAAACCTTAAAAAAATATTCAGATAAATTAATTGTCCAGAAATATGAAAAGTTGTGTTAAAAAAATCTTCATATACAAGTGCGTGTTTCTTACATTGTTTTAGGTGTTGCATCAAACAATATCTTATTTAATATTGTATTATTGATGGGCGAAGGGTAGACGTTTAATAAAAACCATGATATACCACAATATGATAATCCGGTGACGGCATATTATGTGCATATCATGAAATGCATGATTATCATCATGTGCCCAGGCAGATCTTAACCTATGACATATGCAATAACGAAAGAAATATAATTTATATAAACAAGATTATGGAAATTTTCTAACAATGACACCACCATATTGACATAACAACGATGCATGCGTAATCGCTATCAGTGGCTGGCTCGCCCCAGGGTCACCTTTTGCGCCGCTACTCAAACATTAAGCACTTACTGTAATAGCATAATCTGTACATTTTGATTTCACCTTGATGCCGTACCTTACCGGTATTGTTTTACAGATCCGATGTGACATTGTTTTTTATGATCTTTATTAATCCGCAATACTCGTTCTCTTTTATTGTTCCTTTTTACAATATTTTTTTAAACAATAATTCAGAAGTTTTAGGCTTTACTGTATCCACGACACAGGGAATGCTAGTGTGGAGCTTGAGCAATCATCATCAGTGTGAAACACACGCCCTCCTCTCTTCATGTAAGCACCGCATTTTAGTATTAACTATAACAGTATTAACTAATCTTTGGCCCTTAAACGCAGGAACCTTTCGAGGCGTTAGACAATACGGGTGAGCCTGGCCCGAGGCGGTCTCGCATCGCTAAACAGAAGTTGTTCAGAGGCATCACATTCTTCTGCATGCCCCCATTCAGCGTACTTGACATTGACACGCTTAAAGTGAGTACCTTAGGCTATTGTATAATAGTACTTGTTACTTGTTTGTATCCTTACAATACTTGGGTTAAGGAGAAGTGACAGTCAAATATTATAAAACCAGACTGTTATCGGGCAACTAAACCCATTCAAAGAACACGTGTTCTCTGTTATTGGTCAATGTTAGGCGAC